>JAGFPH010000547.1:0-11915 GCA_018207615.1 Philaenus spumarius
CGGTAGTGTGTTTTTTCACATAAGTGGATCACTTGACGGACATAAAATGTAATATTTTATTATTAATTTATTATTTATTACTGTAGTTTCTCTCTGTAGTTATTTCCTGACAGCTGGAAACAACAATTAACATAATTTGCCTTTTCCTCATAGAATTTTGGACTCTTTGTATGTTTTGAATACTCTCTTAAATTATTATTGAATGCTTTATAGTGTTAATTTGTTCAACGTTAATAAATAATTCATACGGATATTGAATTTGATATAATTTTGATATTTCTTAAATCAAACCTGATCAGGTTCGAGTTATCACAAACATTTTTAAATATGCTAATTGTAATTTAAACTCAAAATTTTGGATATTTTGATAACCAATCAATCGATTAAAAATCTAATGTATTCAACTTATTTTTTAAACAGTGTTTACTTTTTTTATGAAAATAAAAATATTTGTACAGCTTTGAAAAAATTACATTAAATGAATTTTAAAAGCATTCTGTTTATGTTTCTGATTTTGAGCTCACTCTATAGCTGAGATAGAGCAGGTACATTTCTAAATTACTTCCTGTCTCCATCTAAACTGGAATAACAGAAATTAAGCCGTTCTGAAAACCATGTAAATCAAAATTGTTTAATTTCTAAAATTTCAGGTTCCATCAACTCAAGAAAAGAGTGATTTAGTCGGTCGTCCGATTGTGCATACGTCGGCCTACAAACAAGCTGCAGGTATGAAATTACAGTATTTATAACCTAACATAGTCGTCCTGAAATGTTGAAATTACTATTATTTTGTATTTAATTTAATTAATTTAACATACATTTACAACATATTAACTGAATATAAATATCCTTTTACAGTTTTTAGTATACAACTAAAACAATTACTGCTAAATAATTACAAAATAAATAAATATTGCTAAACCTAAGAATAAAAATGAGTTAACCTAATACAATAAATGCCTAAATAGAGGAGCCATATGTCCCATTTTGAATGGAATAGTAATATCATTTTAAGCTTTTCACTATTATTTATCGGTTTTAAAAACTCTCACATTTTTCTTTGGGTAAAAAACAACTGTTTTTTGTAATCTTTTAAATAACAATTTTTATGCACACAATAATAATGTGAACTTTTAATTTAGTTAACCACAGAAAATATTTTTATTTTTTTCAAACTTGGCATACGATGAGGCCTAATTAATCGTCTGTGACACTTAGGTCATTTAGAGAGAAGGAGTAGGATGGAGGAATGGCAGAACAAGTATTTTATTAATGAATAACATTGGACTTCTGAAAAATCTCGGCTTCAAATAGTAAGCTCAATTTGTCAGAATAACATTTGACCTTGTGAAGAGTTTTACAAAAAGCTTTTGCAAAACAAGGACATTTAAAAAAAATGCAAATTCAATTAACTTTATTTCAACCACATCAAATTTAGACTGAAAATATTATAATATTATTCTAAACTTCTAAACATTAGAATATAAAATTTACAGTACTTGTAAGTTTTGTCATTGCCTTTTTTTAGTTATTTTTAGTTTTAATACAGAGTGACCTATGGGAAACAAATGGTTTTAAATGACAGAACTCATTTGAATTTCAAGAAAAAAATATTTTATTGGTAAAAAAGGAAAGTTCACCATCTATCATTAGATCTGATAGAATCACTTGTGTAAAATAATGTCACTTAATTGGCAGACATCCTGTTGAATGCAATGTTATTGTCTCTGCTGATAATCACCCATTGCTGGGTCCAACAGCCTTGGTCAATAAAACAGTCTCGGTCAATTACAGTAATGACAACTTGCAACTCCAATAAAATTCGAGATTTGTGATTATAAAAGCACCGTTTCAAAAATGTACAGTGATCTTGGGGCCTTGGTACATCACAGAATTACGAGGCGAGACGATCAAGGAATCAGGTCTCTTCCACATTGCTCATTTACGATGAAAACTTGGACCCCAAAATTATTGGTGAAGTATTTTATCGTGAATTAGGTCCTATACAAAATGTTTTACTAATGTAATAAAAACATTGTATTTTTTGTTATTATATTAGTTTAGTAATATTGTTTAAAGTTAATGTTAGGCTAGTTAGAATAACGCTGGGCAGTTGTTATCACCTTACTGTTGCAACACAGACTTTAGCCACGCCTCTTTAGTTTAAGGCACGTAGATCTAGTTTTCTATAAGATATAGTTCTAGTTGTGAGATTTTGTGTTCAAGTTTTATTTTATCAAGTTATCTTTTCACAAGTCAAGCTACATACTCTGGTTTAGCAATCAAGCCCTGGTGAAGGTTTGTAAACTTTTATGAAATAAGAAGCCGAGGGCGAAACCTAAATGATTTCAAAACATTGGTGATTTTATAAAGACTAATAATTATTAATAATAATGCAACCTGAGAAATAATGTGGTTTTGCATGATGAGTGTTATTTAGATCAACTTTTAAATTTAAATTTAGCAGGCTTCACACTACTTATTTACTCCTATTTGCAATTATAATTTGACTCCCTAAACGGGCTTATCACCAGTGCTTAAACCGCAGCATTGAACTTTTTAGATGTTTGAATTGAACACAGTATATTTTTATCTCAATATAATTTGTTTCTATCCGCAGGTGAGGCAATCTACGGCGATGATATTCCACTTATAGAGGGTGAATTATACCTCGCTCTGGTGCTAAGTACTCGTACACATGCTCGTATTGTTAGCATTGATCCTTCGGCTGCTCTGGCACTCGCTGGAGTCGAAGCGTTTTTTTCCGCTGAAGATCTACCAGAGGAGAACAACAAAGTGGGGCCTATTATACATGATGATCAAGTGTTTGCAAGGGATAAGGTTGGTATTGTTTGTTTGTATGATAGGAAACATTTCTATTAAAAGTAAATTATTTTGGAAGTAAATAGTTCAGCACACTCTATGAATAATAAAATTGGATTTGTGTAACGCTTCGACCTTGCGGCCTTGGATCAGAAGCTGCCCCCATGGTAAAATCCCCATGTGGATTTGAAATGGGTACTTTTATGGTATTTTACGTTTTGATAGATTTTTGGCAAACCAGACGGGCTATAAGGTCTTCTAAAACAAATGTGCATATTAATCTCCTATATTTAATTTTTTATATAGAACCCCAAAAAGTATCATTCTAGAATGAAAAATCTCAAAAAGTTATTACTTCCGGTCAAAAAATGTGTTTCCGGTTGTTCGATTTTTTTGCTAACAAACTCCCCCAAGCTACTAAGAAAACCAACGTGTGTAGCAAATTTAGACGAAATCAGACATAAAAGTGGTCGTTAGAGAGCGAACACATTACATACATAAAAAAAGTCATTGCAATGGTTCATCTTTCCTATAGAAATTCGCTAATAACAAATTATATTATAAATGATTATCTTATTGTAGATCTATGGTCACAGAGTACCGTTACTAGACTTTACGTGAGTGTAAAATTATTTCTGTTCTACGGTTTTGCTTATCATTGTCTATCTATGTTCTGTTATACCTAATCTATTAAACTTTTAGTGAATGTGCCCTCGTTTTTTGAATTACCTATGTGTTGGTTGAAAGTATATTCCTTTTAGCAAATTGAAGACGTTAAAACTGTATGGAGCAGTGTTGGGATCATGCAGCAGAGTACGCTTACATAAAAGGTGATCAAATTTATACTGTAAAAGACAATTAAATATTTTACAGGTTCAGTCCAGCTTCTAGGTTTGCAATGAATATTGATTTTTTCAATTTTGTTTAAAATACAGAAAGTCAATGCAATTTGTATTGTTACAGGTGACATGTCAAGGTCAAGTTATTGGTGCAGTCGTTGCGACAGAACAAGCTTTGGCGCAGAAAGCTGCCAAGTTGATCAAAATTGAATATGAGGACTTATCACCTGTTATCATCACAATAGAAGTAAGCATGGACGTTACAAATGTTAACCTGTAGGTTAAATTAATTACATTTTGTATAATCTAATGGCAGAGTACGACAACCACCTTTCTTACGCCACACACTATTGTAAAAAGTATGAAGGTTTTATCATAACTACAAAGCTTTGATATTTATTTAATCATATTTAATAAATAAATCAAATTATTAAATGTGTGATATACTAAAAGGAGAGTAAAGGTTAAAAAGAATTAGCATGATTTAGGCTGTACCTATGAACCAAAGGCTATAAAAAATAGCCTAAAAGCCATTTTTTATTTATCATTCTTTTGAGTTCAACAAAACGATGTTTACACATTTGAACCACATACTGCAAATAGTGTTTAAGCCTATGTAAGAGCATAAATAAACAAAAACATATTCATAAATAACACTAATAACTAAAAATATAAACTTAGCTACACAAAATAAAACATAACTATAATCACATCTCAGTAGAAGCAAAAAAAAATGTTTAGGCCTTCAAAAGAAAAATAAGTAAACAAAGCATACACAGAAATAACACTAATCATTTAAAATAAAAACATAACTAGACAAAATACAAAAAATAAGAATCATATCTAAGTAAAAGCAAAATTGACACTTCAAAGAATGACAATAATACAACCTCCAAAAGCTTTTGCCCACTTTGAGATTGCATAAATCTCAATAAATGTTAGAGGTGTAGAATAAACATCTGATTACTGAACTGAAAATCTTCAGCTGAACTGATTATTTGTAAATTTCTGTATTTTTAACTTTAAATACAATATCCTTTAAATTATAACCTCTTTTACAAAAGTTAAACAATAATAATTATAATCATTACAATCAATTTTGAAACAAACTTTCAACATAGAATCTTTGTAACAAACAAATATTTATTTTATTGGAATAATTTTAAGAAATGAATTTCTTTTATCACAGCAATTTAAACTTCTTACCTTGAAGAGGTCTCTAGGATGTGGTCAAGAGAGACTTTGTAATATGATTCAGGCATAGAAAAATGAAAGCTCATCTATCATTTTATGTGAACAATTTTATTAAATAATACTTAAATAAAAATACATACACATGAAATACAAGAATAGAGGTTAGGGATATAACATGACATAAAAAAGATCAACACTTTTGTACCAGCTGGTAGAGAGCAATAAATTAAACATAACAAAATTATTTTCCAGTGCTATTTTCCCAATGTTACACTGTTCCTGTTTAATTTATTGCAGTTAAGCAATTGCAGCACTTTTATCTCGTGGCATCGTAGTCAATTCTTAATGCGTTGAAATCTGAATTATATTATCAAACTGGAAAATTCTTCTTTAAAATCCCCTTGCTAGTAAACTTTAATAATGATGAATGTATATATAAAATGGGTCTTTTCAACTTTTGAACAGGGCCCCAAAAACTTGTGATTGTGATTGTGTGTTCTTATTGTAGAAACATGGCCACAGAGCACCGGTTCTAGTTTTTGCATTTCTGGATAATCATTTCATCATTTCTATTCAACGGTTTCAATGCCCCACTGTCTATCTAAGTTGTATTATACCCAACCTATTTATTTTAGTTTCTGTGCTCTCGATTTTGATATATTTATGTATTGGTTAAATTTATATTCTTTTTAGCAACCAAAAAAAATTTTGCTTTCTGTGTTTTACCTTTGAGTTATGTCTATCTCCCTCCAGCCTGAAAATAATACAAAAACTTTTGGTGCATCCCCACAGTTGAATACCATATACCAACTCGGCCTCAGTATTTGTTTATAGAGCATGAGTTTGTTGTGAATGGATAACTCAGATTTTCTCCCAATTAACCAGTACATTTTCCTATATTTCAGTTGAAGTTCTTCCACTTTCTTTTTAACGTGCACTTTCCATTTTAACTTTGCATCAAGGTTCATTCCAAGATATTTCGCTTGATTTGCATATGGTATCGGAATGTTATTGAGAGTTACAGGCAATGGTTCCACTGATTTATTAGTAAAGTTAATAAGTGTAGACTTCGACTCGTTTACTTTGATTCTCCATTTTAACAGCCATTCTTGAATATTATTTATGGCTATTTGCAGTTTGGGTGTTACTTCGTCTACTGTGTCATCGACTGCTAGGATCGCAGTGTCGTCCGCAAATGTGGCGGTCATTGTATTATTTATTTGCAGTAAGTCACTTGTAAATAGTACGAATAGGAATGGCCCTAAGACACTCCCCTGCGGCACTCCTACTTTTGCTTCCTTTATACTGGAATACATTCCTCCTTGTTTAACTCTAAAATATCTCCCTTTGAGGTACGATTTAAGGATCTGGCCATACTCAAATGGCAGAGTTTTCTCTAATTTATATATTAAACCATTTACCCATACTTTGTCGAATGCCTGCGCTATGTCAAGAAATATGGCAGAACAAATCTTTTTTTCCTCTAGAGATTTTTCTATTAAATCTGTTATTCTGTGGACTTGATCGATAGTAGAGTGTTTCTCCCTAAATCCAAACTGATGAGATGGAATAACTCCTGATTTTTCAATTTCTGGCTTAATTCGTTTTAAGAGTAGTTCCTCAAATAGTTTTGTCATAACTGGAAGAAGTGAAATTGGCCTGTATGAGGTTATTTCACTTGGCGGTTTGCCTGGTTTAGGTGTCATGATTACATCCACAAATTTTAGGGGAACATAGCAGTGTTTGAAGGAAGCATTAATTATGTCTGATATTTTCTTTATAGCCTTATTAGGCAATTGTCTGAGGATCTCTCCAGTTATCAAATCATAACCTTAGGCCAGTCGGTAGGGGTAAATTTAGACTAAAAGTTCCAGTAATTTACAATACGGCTGATTTTTTTTTATAAGTACATTAAATTATGTAGATTAACATACAAAAAAGTTTACCAGTCTGTCGATTTCCCAAAGTCGAAAAAAAATCGATTATCATTTTTTTTCGATTATCCTTAATATTTTGAGCTGGAATGAAGATAGAGAAAAATTAAAAAAATACTACCGAGTAGGGGAGGTATTTTTCAACAAAAAAGGTCATATGTATTTATTTCGTCCGAGCAATGGTTTGTCTGGAAAAAATTCTATAATGCAAGTATGTATTTTGCAGCAGGGGAAATCACTAAAAGGGGACATCTTATTACTATATGAAGCGTTGGCTCATTCTAAATTGGACGAATTTTAATATATCGAATTGAAATTTGACGTAGGAGTTAAAATATATATTTTAAACATTTATGCTGAGTCTCAGCTTGTTATCTTGAAAACTACCCGATCTAGGAGTCGATTTCGATTATCGATTTTAGGAGTACCAGACCCACGAACTAATTTCAATCTATTCCAGTTTCGTCAATTTTTGGAATATCAACATCAAATTTGTTTTACAAGTTGAGTACACCAGTATAAATATTCTTAGTAAGTATGAACGATTTGTTTCATGTTATTTTTAAAAACTAGGCGCTTGAAAATAGTCTTCTGTTTTGCCTATCTCATTTTAACTATAACACCTTTGGATTCAACGACTCCATTTTCGACATTTTTGAACATATCGATTTAAAAATTGGTACAGAAGTTAAAAACACAATTATTTTTTGCTATACTTATTTTAAAAACTATATTTAAAAAATTGACTAATCTGCAGCCGATTAAATCAAGCGTTTTGATGAAAAATCTAAAAAGGTCTAAAATTATACTTTTTTAAGTTACTTGTGCTTTGAAAAGTAAATAATAAAAAAGGTTTATACTCCTTGATCTTGTTTGAATCTATATATTTAACTTGTAAAAAAACTTTCAGGTTGATATTTTGAAAATTTTCTAAACTGGAGCTGTTTAAAATGAATTGGTGGGTCCGGTACTCCTAAAATCAAGAAACCTATTGATAAGTCAAGTGGCTCTAGATCGGGTAATTTTCAAGATAACAAGCTGAGACTCGGCATAAATGTTTAAAATATATATTTTAGCTCCTATGTCAAGTTTCAATTCGATATATTAAAATTTGGCCAATTTAGAATGAGCCAACGCTTCATATATGAATAAGATGTCCCCTTTTGTGATTTCCCCTGCTGCAAAGTACATACTTGCATTATCGAATTTTTTCCAGACAAACCATTGCTCGGACGAAATAAATACATATGACCTTTTTTGTTGAAAGATACCTCCCCTACACGGTGGTATTTTTTATTTTTCTCTATCTTCATTCCAGCTTGAAATATTAAGGATAATCGGGGAAAAAATGATAATCGATTTTTTTCGACTTTGGGAAATCGATAGACTGGTAAACTTTTTTTTATGTTAATCTACATAGTTTAAGGTACTTATAAAAAAAAAAATCAGCCGTATTGCAAATTACTGGTAGTTGTAACCTATACCGACTGGGCTACCTGGAGATTTTTTCAGTACCATTAGTCAATGGTATTTCTTGCCTCACGTTGACTATGTGACTTTCATTTAATATAGCTTGTTAATTAGTTGTTTCATTGGGTTGAAAGGTACTCTCTAGATGTTCAGCAAAATTTTTGGCTTTTTCTTCTTTAGTTTTAGCCAGACTACCATTATTTGTTCTAATTGTTGGTTTGTGAGTAACTGATCTTTTCTGATATTTAGTAGCTTTCCACAGTGAATAATCCATATCTTTGCCATAGGTGAGTGATTCTAAGAATGAGTTTATTGAGTTACTTTTAAATTCCAATATTTTTCTCAGTAATTGTTGTGTCAAGTTATTTAACCTCTTCTTGACTACAGGATCATGCGTTCTTTCCCATTCCCTTCTTGTATTTCTTTTCTCCGTCACTAGCAATTTTATTTCCATTGGATAACACTTTCCGGTTATTTTATTGTTTGATAAATTAGTACTATTCCATGCTGCCTGCTGTATGTCCTTGGTGAGCTTTTTCGCCTCTTCTTCTATTGATTCTTTGGATGAGAATTGTATATTCAAACTAATTCTTTTGCTTAGTTCATTTCTAAAATTTATCCAATCAGTATGTTTATGCGTTAACGTTGGTTGTTTTTCATTTGTAACCTTTGTATAATGGATTGTCATTAAGATAGACGACTGGTCAGATGAGGAGTCAAACCTAGTTCTTTGAAAAAGTGTGTGTAATCGTTTTTCTTAATATTATATCTAGGGGGACAGTATATTGAGGCTACCACTAATTTATGATTACGGGTATCAATACTGACACTTACTACTTGTATTTCTTCACTTTCATGTTTATGATGCAGGTTATGTTTGATATCTTTTTTAATTGCTACGGCACTGCCCCCACGTGCATTATTATGAGGATGTACTGCTGAGTATACTTCGTAGCCACATATTTTAATATGACTTTGTGTAGTGAGATATGTTTCTGATAGTAGGCATATGTCTATTTTCTCCAAGTCAAGAAACAGCTGTATCTCCTGCTGCCTCCGCAGTATACCATTGCAGTTCCATGCATCAAGTTGAGCGAGTATTTCTAATATAGATGTGAGGGCTCTTTCTTGCTTCTCTTCTTGTTTACCAAGTCTATTAAGAATATCTTGAAGTATTTCATTAGTCTGGTTAGCATTTGAATTACTGACTGAAACAGAACTATGTTGTTTTCTTGAGCTTCCACTATGTATTGCATCAGCATATGTTACGTTAGGATTTATTCTTGATGGTATACCTGCTTCTTGGTATTCACCCATGTTTGAAGATGTTCTTTTTGAGGTTGAGTTGATGACTCGTCTATTGCTTATTAACGTTTTACTTGATCTATTGCATATTTTTTAAGCTCTTATAACAATGCAACCTCTGTAGTTTGCTGGATTCGAGTCCCCGCAGTTGTCACATTTCGCTGGTGTGTCTTTTGATTTTTTACATTCAGCTGTAAGATGTTTTCCTACACATTAGACGCATCTTGGCTCTTTATTACAGTAGTTTTGCATATGTCCATATACTTGGCACCTTTTACACTGAGGAATGAATTTAGATTTTTTTACTGCTTCAATTTGCACTTCCATGTAAAGTATTTCATTGATGGCATAGATATTTTTTATATCTTCCGTTCTTTCGAATGATAGCATATATAATGGAAGAGGTGTTTTATTAGCTCCCTTTAACAGCTGTATTTCTTCATTTATTTTGTATCCTTTCTCTAAAAGATACTCTTTTATTTCTTCTGGTTTACATGATGCTTGCAATTTCTTGACAGTGACTTTGATGTCCCTCGCCTGCTTGTCTTCATAGGAATACCATGTTTCCTTTTCATCGTTCAGTATTCCAGTTAGTTTTGTATAGCTCTCGCCATCTGAGACATTTATTTTTATGTCACCACTATTTAAAGCAGTTGCTTGAAATTGTATATAATTATTATCCATAATGCCTCTAATGCTTAGATAATTTTCACAATTATATATTATAATTGAAGGTGGCTTTAGTCCTTTCTTCTCCTGTTGCAAATTATTATTTCCAATTGCTGGCGGTGTTTTTAGAAGTGGTGGTATTTTTTCAGATGTGTCCTGAGGTGATTTACTCTTCTTTTACCTTTTCCTTTTTCTTCCTCGCATTAGCTAACTGTGTTCTTTATTGAGCTCTTCCTCATCTGTTTCATATTGAATAATTTTAGTTGCAACACTGGTTAATGTCAGTGTGGTTTCAATCAATTTAATCCTTGCTTCTAAAGCACTGATGTTGCCCATTAGTCTTTTTACTTTTTCTTTTTCTGCATTAACTAAATAATATAAATATCTTTCTTTTGGTGTTTCTAAATCTTCTTCAGTCAATTCATCAAATGTTTTCACTATTCCCTCTATTCCTTAAGACTCTTCCGAAGTTCCTAGTTTTCTTTAATTTATTCTTCATTTATGCTACATTTTTCAGTGGCATCACCAAGATTTGCTGCTTTATCTTCAGTCTCGTTCTCATTATTTGGCGGTGTTCTTGTCAACAATGATTTTCTTTTAAACGGGACCTCTTCATTCATTAGTTGACTCTTTTCAAACTCATTATAGCGGTCGCTTGCTGACGACGTCCCGGAGCCCGCTTCCCCACTCCTGACAGACGCCAGTACTGGGGGTCCGAATCCCTGCATCGTAACTTTTACCCCCTTCTGACACTCCATGTTTGGTGTATTTTTGGGGTACCTTCCCCTATCTGGTTTTTGGTCTGCCCCGGGTATTTGATTTCCCCGGTATCACTCATATCTGAGAGGCGTTCCCCTATCCGCCACCTGGGGAGGCGTCCGATATGGGACCAGCATCCCACACGGATGCACACGGATTTATAATCATATAATTTTACTTCCTTTATTGTAGTTTATGTTAATGGAGTTTGTACCTAATGTACACAGTTTCAAAAACTCTATGTTTTCATCATCAAGCCACACAAAACTGCCATTCACTCAATAGAGGTTAATATAACCGAACATAGTTATTTTGTCCAAAATATTGTGGTCCAAGACATGTAAATGAACCGTAAATAAATATTTTTGAGGGATGTGAAGTTTGTCAGCTATTCCAGTCATCTCACTGACAACAGTATCGTAATAGTAAAAATATGGAAAAATTCATGTTTTCGCCAGCCGTTCTAACATTAAACGGCAAACAATCTTCCACCTTCATCAAGGTGTGCGCCAGCAAATACCTTATTGCCTGTATTATTAATGTCATTTGTTCAGCTCAGTGCAGTAAATTAATTCATTACATTTATCCTAATTGCTTTGTTAGGATGCCATCAAACATAACTCATATCTGGCTGAGAAACAGCTGACGAATGCCAACACACTGGCTGAACTATCCAAGTCGAAGAATGTCGTTACTGGAGAAATTCACATTGGAGGTCAGGAACACTTTTATTTGGAAAGTCATACCACCGTAGCTCGTCCGAAATTAGAAGACAATGAGATTGAAATCTACTGTTCTACACAGCATCCTACGGAAATACAGGTGCGTAATTTTATGTTAAGATTACACGCTTACAGAGAATAACACAAATGTTTATTCATTATTGTGATTCCTACTTCCTGGACCATTATTGTAAATTTTT
>JAGFPH010000547.1:12015-26374 GCA_018207615.1 Philaenus spumarius
CATTCTGGAAGATTCTATAGTATTCTGAAACATTCTACAACATTCTCAAATATTTCTAGAGCACACTGTCTGGAACATTCTAGAACATTCTCATACATTGTGGAAGATTCTATAGTATTCTGAAACATTCTACTACATTCTCGAATACTCTAGAGCATACTGTCTGGAATATTCTGGAAGCTTCTAGCACACTCTGGATCATTTTGTCCAGTGTCTGCCACTTTGACACTTGATTCCCAGCTGCTTCAACGACTTTCTATAAAAAGTTGATCGCTCTTTTGACACCCATATCTCCGAATACAACCCCTGCAGTTCTGAACCAAAACCTTCTTCATGGATGGGGGAAGGAGTTCTATCATATATCACCCCCATGGGGCTGTGGGGGTGGGTTGCGGAGTTAAAACTGCACACACGGACAAACCATTCTTACATTTACTATATATTTACCACTGTTACTTGCCTAAAACAAACGAGATTGTAGCCTAGAATCTAAATATATATTTTTCCCCATAACTCAGTTATCCATTGACCTACAATAAAATTGCCAAAACCAAACGGTTTGTCATTAAAAAAGACCACTTGTTGTTTTTGAGATATTCAATCAATAACAAACATTTTAAATGGCTGCCATTTTGAATTGGCGGGTAAGAAATAATGTTTTTACATGGGCCTTCGTGCTATAAAACCGAATCAAAAGTTTCAATTTGGTATGTTTTTCTGTAAATCAAATAAATCTATAAAATACATGCAAACTGAATATAAAAGTCATTACAATAACATAAAGCCTGCTTGTGAATACACTCATAACACTCACAAGCTATACACATAAAGCTATAATATGGCATCCAGAAACTCCTCCACAGTATAGGAAGCAATTACATGGGCAACCCATTTAACTTCCTTTGATTCTGTAACCCTACAACTGTCAGACTACTCAATTTGAGTGGCACATGAAAATGATCAATTTTGACATCTCTACTTGTAATGAATATTTCACCCACTAAAAATTATCCAATCGCAATAAATCAAAAACCGTTGGAAAGGTAATGATCTAAACTTTAATTTTTGTATTTACAAGTTTTTTCTAAAACGTATATTTACATACGTAATCATCGCTGCAGTTTATTAGTTTTCTTCAACAAACTCGGCGCCCTTCAATTTACCGGATTTCGTCGTAAAACACGACGAAGTAACGCATCTTTCTTCTATTTCTAAAGCCCGCCCAGTACTTCTTCTAAAGTAAACCTAGATATCGTTGGATTCTTCACAATTTCCCCTATCTAATACTGCCATCCAATAAAAAATCGGACAAATAGTTCTAAAGTTGTGGGGCGTTTTGTGGACCCTTGCAATTGGTCAGTTTTCCAACCAATAAACAGCGTTATTTATTACACGTGTTTTTTGTGTGACCTCAATCGTTTTTTAGAGAAATTTTGGTATCTTTGTAAACATAATGCTTCAAGCTAACTTTCCCTGTAAACCAAATATGCTATATTTGAACAGTGTATTGTGTAGGACCGTGGGAAAGTGACTGCTAATACGGTCTCATCTAAGGTTTGAATATGATCCCTAACGACTTTTTATAACATGGGTAGACATAGGGAGTTTGCGCGCGCATCCTGTATAGCTTGAACGGGCGAGAGATTCCTACATTTTTTCTCACTTTTGTTATTTAAATAATTCTAAGACAAACACTTTTACGAAAAGATAATTTACAAGTATACAGTTCAATTCTTTGATTTATTCTCTACACTTTGTTATAATAATATTTCATTTTTTGGTAAAGCAAATATTCCTATATTACGTTTGAAACTAGGCCTACTTTTGTTAGCAGTCGTGTAGATGGAACATAAAAACTGGTGTTTTCAAAATAATAAATTTGAAATTGATAAATGTTTTTATACAGTTCTATTTAGAACTAAATTATGAAACTTTTTTACGCTTACGAAAAAATTACAAAAAATGTTTACTACTTGTTAAGTTAAGTAGGCCTAAAGTTGAACATTTTCCTTTCGTTACTGCACATTTTTTGTTTCTTGAGCTAATAACTTTTACAATTTTACATCAATAAATTTTTTAATTGCATATATGAATTCTTTGAACCTTTCTCTACAAAAAAGGTACAGAACACTTTAGGATTGGTATACAATTACTATATTTGGCGAATTTTTGAAAATATGCTTGCACACGCACCGAAATGACTTGGCGTTGCAAAACATTAACATGGACATTTGTAGGGTTAAACTCTTTAGGAATTTTTGTTACAGTTAATATTGTTGGCCAAGTCATATAATTATGTACTCTATGTAGCAACGTAGGAGTCTATTACCTTAATTTGGTTCTTTTGTCTTAGACGCGATATGGAACCGTAACTCCATCTTCAGTATTCACTCTATAGAGGTCGTTAAAACATTAACACAATCATACATAATACAAAACAATACACTACGCTATATCTATGTTCATAAGTTAAGATGGACACTGTTACATGTCTCGCAAAATACTGGCTATTGCGATGCAGCTTGAATTAAGAGCTTTCATGTAGAGCGATCATATTTATGGTGCATATTTTATGTATGCATATCAATGCTTCAAACCATTGAACTCTTTTATTGCAAAATTACCTAAAAAATTTACATACAATGAAATATCAAAATACCTAGATTTTTAAATGTTTCTTTAAAAGAATTACGATGACCCAATTCTAGTAGCCAATTATCATTTAGCCGTAATTCTTGCTCCTTTCTTTTATAAACTGAAGACCGTTTGGGTTTTTTTCTTTGTGGAATCACTTCAAGTAACAATTTCGTAATTTAATTGAGAAGAAAATAGACCAAAAAATATAAATATCAGAATTTGTTCTGAACAGAACTGTGCCAATGACTTGAGTAGAAAACTATTGGACTTTGGTGACCTAGAGAAAAGCAACAAGGGATGGAAAAGTCATTGCCGTACCTTTTACAGAGAGGTAGACTTTGACATCATTGATGAAACTTATTTTAGGGACGAATTTAATTCAAATTAATCAGATGGGTTTTCAAGTGTAGGGGAGATTTGCTCCACAAAAATTATAAACCTTGGGTAAGACACAAAATTATAATTGCTCTCTTTTCAACTTAAATCAGTTTGTAAATATGTATTATATTCTCAGAAAAATTAAATTTTAAATTCAGATTCAGATTTTAGATTAAGGTAGTTTAAAACTCACGAACTAACTAGGGTTTTAAAGTATTTAAATGATTTCGATTGGGTACAGCTTGCAAAATCAGCCATCTGTACTGCAAGCAAATTTTGCAAGCCTTTTGCGATTTTCAAATTTTGCAATGGCTTTACTTTACGCATTTAATTTTTATTTGACATTCTATAAAAATCTCAACTTTGGCTGCATTTCTTCTAGATATTTTCCAAACTTTAAAGATATTTTTGCGTTTGGTAATTTAATAAATAAATGTAGAATTCATTAAAATTTAATTTTGATGTGAATATTGGTAGGCTAGTTAAATTTGTTTTTAAATACATGTTTTTGTAAGTTATTTGTTTCTTATAAAGTTTAGTTTTATGATCAAATTTAATGTGTACAATGCAGTTCATTAGATGTAAAGTTTCTTTGTGTTTCAAAATTACTATCCGACCAAGCAGACAGCCTAATCAGCTATGCTTTGAAAATGCAAGATTAATATAAATGTTTAGTTCTGTATGTAGTTAGATGTGGAGAACTATTTTATTGTATTTTTCCAAATATTGTGGTGGCCTATTTTTGTTGCAAAATAAATCATGATTTCGTTTCATTCATATTGGACCCAAAGTTTTAATAATTCACCCAAAGTTGTGATAAAACGTGTAACATAAATGACACTTTAAATTCAACCATTTTAGAACAGTTAATACTTAACCAATGTATTTGTTGCAGATGCTCACCTCCCACGTTCTGGGAGTGCCTAGTAACAGAATTATACTTAAGGTTAAGCGAATGGGTGGTGGCTTCGGAGGAAAAGAATCTAGAGCAACTGCCGTGTCTTTACCAGTCGCTTTCGCTGCTCACAAGTAAGTGGGTAAACAAAATTCATTAACTAACAAGATTTTTTATTACTTGGTTGAGGGGAGTTGTAGCAGCATTAGGCGGAGTGGAATTCCAGAATTTTACCTTTGCCGCTTAGCTGAAATACGTACAATACAGAAAGAACCCATGCGCAAAAGTTCTGTTAGACTATAATTCCCATATTTTCCACATTATGTTAAGATGGCCCTTAAAAAATAATAACTTTGGAATGCTTTTTGTCAAGTTTTCAGAGTGATTTACTCTCTTTCATGGTCATAATGGATCATGTTTGTTGACCGAACAAAAACAATAATTTGTAATAGCACATTAACGTATTAAAAATATGATGTTTGTCATGTAAATTTTTGCCAAATTCGATACAAAACATACAAACCAATAAATGTTGTTCCGATCTCATAAAGAATGTATCATACTTGCATCACAGTTGAATTTTATTTGTCCTACTAAACATTATTTTGATATTATTAAACTTTGGGCTTAACGAGAGGGAAGGTATTATTTATTTTACACTAATTCTCATAAACATATGATTAATAATCAAACGCGTTTCTACCACTGAGTTGTCATTCTCAGTAACGACAAACAAAACAATTTTGGTGTAATATTTGCACTAATTTTATTATATTACATATACAAGTAAAATGTAATTCATTTTAAAGTTACTTAAAAATGTAAAAGTTACTTTAAAATTCACTAGTGTAACTGTATGGTATACATTCAAATACGATTGACGAAAGTTTGATGAATTACCAGCTATAAATTGTAATTTAAAAGTTATCGAAAGAAAACAATACCCAAATACGATTTGCTCTAATTTCATGAATTACTAGAATTAAAACTTATTGTATTACTAAGTAATTTGACAATTAATTGTTATTCGATTAAGAATCGCAAAATTCAAGGAGTTTTACAGATACTCTTGATAGAATAAATCTTAAACACAAAATCTCACAACTAATATGTTTACTAACTCAAACGCGTTTCAAAGACAATGTCGTTATTCTGAGTGATACAATCATGAGCTACAACTAACAAATTATAACTGTAGTAAAATTTAATTTCATTCCCCAATAAAGACTTTATATATGGAATACTTAGACTATCCAGGAGTGTACAAAGACCCTTTCCTAAATGCATATTCACTATTTGTTATATTTAAAGTTGTGTGACCTGTACTGAAAACAGTCCACCTGAACCATGAGATCATCTGTGCCACATAATAAGACAGCAACTCAAATCTAACCTGCCCTTCTTGCTGACAACAGAGGCTTCATGAAGGCCTTCTTCTTGTATGTAGCTTGTGTCAGGGTAACCTTGTCTCAGTTCAGACATGGAACGACATGGTTCTGCTTAGATGTCTATCCATACCATAAATGATTTGTGTGCCTTTCTTTGTCTCCTCGCCATCTTTTATCTATTTATCTTCATCTATTTAAGTGTTCTGATTGAACATTTCCTCTTACCCTTTTTTTCCATAACCTCTTGATATTTCTATAATCGGCTGCGGTGCCACTGGCCAAGTTCCAGTTCTCCTTCTTGTGAGTTTATCCACCACCTCAAACAGTCTTACTTCCCTAAGGCTCGACTGTTGATTTAGCAGTGACTGGCATTCCCAAATTAAGCCCAATGTTAATTAACCCTGGAACTGGCAGAAGGTCATGCATAACTCTCTCTCAGGCGCAGAACGCAACAATTTCGAACATTTACAAAAATTTGCATATATTTGCATAATTAATAATTTAACCCACTTAGAATCATCCAATCGTAATAAAACTGGCACCATTGGAAAGGAAATGAATTAAACATTAATTTTTGTATTTACAACTTTTTCGTAAAACGTATATTTACGTACGTAATTATCGTTTTAAAATATGCACATCGGTCTACAGCTCTTTCCATGCGCGAATCTGCATACAATTGTACTGTTATTTCCCACTTCTTCAACATTCAAAACCATCTACACTAATATTTCTTTGGGTATTATAACGATACCATTGGATTGGTCAAGATTTTATCTTTCTGTTGGTGCCTTCCAATCAGATGTCACTATAAAAATAGTATTTTTTCCAAGAATTACTGTAAACCCTTGCGATTGGACAGTTTCTCAACCAATGAAACAGCCCATTTGTCAAGTGATTTTACGCCTACCATATCAAATGTTTTGACAGAATTCTTTACACCATTTTGTACAGCAAAGTCTGAATTTTGTAACGGTGAGAAATAATCTAGAAATAACCGTTTTTTTTTTCTGCCTAGACGACAGTTGAAATTTACGTAATTATTACGTTCTAGTGAGAAAGTCTAGCGCGTGGGTTCCCACGCTATTCCAATGTCCCGTCCTATATGCAGCGTGTGGACTGGGGACTTTTCATTAGATTGATGTCATTTTGTTATTCAAATAAAGATAACTCAAACACTTTTGTGAACTAAGGAAAAACAAGTATACTGTTATTTTCTTTGATTTATCCTCTACACTTTGTTATAATAATATTTCATTTTTGGGCAAAGCATAATATATTAGTAAATTAATGATGTTACAATCTAGGCCTAGGTTTGTTACCAGTAGTGTACTTGGAACATAAAAACTGTTTTTTTTCAAAATAAAAAATTTGAAATTGATAAATGTTTTTACACAGTTCTATTTAGAACTAAATTACGAAACTTTTTAACGCTAACGAAAAAAATACAAAAAAATGTTTACTACTTGTTATGTAGGCCTAAAGTTGAACTTTTTCCTTTCGTTTCTGAACATTTTTTGTTTCTTGAGCTAATAACTTTTACAATTTCAAAACAAACTAATTTTTAGTGGCATATTTGAATTCCTTGAAGTTTCTTCTACAAAAAAGCTATTGAACACTTTTGGATTGGGGTTCATTTACTATTTTTGGCGAATTTTTAAAAATATGCTTGCAAAACGCTAAAAACGGGCTGGCCAATTTTAGCTTTAACCATGCCACTTTTAGGGTTAAACAGAGCAACTATTCTTCTCTGTCAGCAATTTACAGAAAAATCCGAAAAATTATTCAGTTTGTTAAATTGGTAGGAATAATTTTGGTTGAATTGGGTCGTCATACAAACTATTTGTGTTCCAAACTACTTAAACTTTTTATTGCAAACACACAAAACATGTTTGGGTAAGAAAATGTTGTTGATGCATAATATGCGTTTTTAATATTCTCTCTTAAATAATGATTTAATACTTTGGGGAAATTCGTGCATTGGAAAAGAGTTTCTCTGGCAGAGAACTTTGTGCACAATGTTAGGACTTTGTAAATTTACTTCTTGTAGAGAGCTTTTCATTGAATTGAAAATATCAACCTTACCAACTATGTTCATTTTGCAGTGTTTATTAAATGTCGAGGAAAACATAAGTATTTTGATCCTCTTAGTAAAATCCATTCCTATAGTACAAGAAATAGAAATAAGATAAAATTTATATGTTTCACATACAGGCTTACAAAATCTCAAGCCCACTTTTACCAGATTGGAATAAGGTTGTTCTATATGTTGCCAGATGTTATCAAGCATCTGTCTAGGGAAACATTTAAATGTTTTACAGATCTGACTCAAATCGAAAGCTTTGTAGTGTGAAGGAATTTTCATGACTCCATAAAATCCTGGCACTGAGTGGATTAAAACTTTGGCAAATAACTATAGTGGTAACTGTGATTTGTATATGTATTTTTATATAAAAATATTAAGTCCGTTATTTTAAGCTTCGCAGTGTCTATTGTAGTTGTTACACTGCTTCATGACAGGAAAAATAAATAAATAAAGTTAGTTTGTTAGGTTGTTTTTGAAGCCAAAATGACCTTTTTGGAGGCACTGTTTCATTTTTTAGTTTTTATATTCTTTTCTTACTTTTTTTAACTTCCTTCATCTATAAACTTTTTTACCATTATTTAATTTTCTTTTAATGATTATTTTGCCTCTCGAACTAATAGTTAATATAAACTGGTTAGGTACCGTATAAGCCATCAACGCTTTTCTAATAATCTTCTAACTACCGGTTTTATGGTTGTCTGCCTCCATCGTCAAGTCATATACAATTTGATGCATTTAAAAAACAAACACTAATATCAGCAAAACATTAGACCTACATAAAACCAATCTGTTAATTGATTTCTTTTTGTACTATTAAAACTGTAGGGTAGCGATTCAAACTATGGCTAATGTTATAGGTTGCAGAAACCCGTACGATGTATGCTAGACAGAGATGAAGACATGATGAGTACTGGACAACGACACCCCTTCCATGCTAAGTATACTGTAGGCTTCGATGATGATGGAAAGTTGACAGCTTGCAATGTCACTCTGTACAGCAATGCAGGAATATCCCTCGATCTCTCTGTGCCAGTTAGTATTTAGATTTAGTCTCTTTTATCATAGAGAGGTTTACTCGTTTCAAAAGTAATTAAACATGTTACTATTGTATAAATAGTGTATTTGTTATGTACTGTTTTTAAAATTTTGTTCCTTGCAAGAAAAATTGGAACAATTATCTGTTTGTCTGGATGTATCAATCAATTTTTTAATTAGAATAGAATAGAATAGAATAGAAAAAGTACTTTATTTGACATTTACCAATTAATAAAATACATAAAAATAAATTTTACAAATTAACTTTAAAAAATACCAATAAAAAACAAACAAACTCTTTTTACACAGTACTGTACAGCAATGGTCATTTGACCGTCAGCTGGGTTGGCAAAACACATATTGTTTATGATTACATTATTATTTATCACCAGCTATACAATTAAAATGAATTACATTTATAAATATATTTACAGTAATCCTTTCAAGAAATTATGTAACTCCCTCCCTAAACACGTTTTTGTTTACTGTACCAATAACTTAAAAATTAAATTCATTTATTATTTCCCATCTAAATTTCCATGCCATTTTCATGTATTTACCCAGTTTACACCAATCCCTCCCCTTTAACAAAAGTTCAAAATCTTCCCTATTTAAACTGTTTTTGAAAAAGCACAAATCTCTTACATCGGCTAGAATAGGACAGCGATCAATAAAATGGTAAACAGTTTCGTTTTCATTTAAGTTACACAAAGAACATAACCATATCTTATCAGTACACCACGGTTTATAATTTAAATCGACAAGTTCCGCCCTTGCTTTAATGATTCAACGTATCGTTTGTATATCAAATTTGTCATTTAAAATTTTGTTCCTTGAAACAAAAATTGGAACAGTTATATTATCTGTTTGTCTGGATGTATCAATCAATTTTTTAATTACAATAGTCGTCGAACTATACAAATATTTTATATACACTTTAGTGAAGCACAAACTGTTGATTCTTTGTTGTTCTCCAGGCAAAGACCCTAGTTTCAAAACCTTAATTCCTTACGGTGATGTGGATTACACGATCGAATTAAAAATGTACTGGTTTTACAGGCGCAAACTTTTCTTTCTTTGAATCTGAGCTTCAGAGCAGGGGTACAACAATATAGAAACTGATGATTTCTCTGCTTCTAAGAATAATATCTGATCTCTCATTTCAAAGCTCTTGGTCTAAGTTTCTTGGGCAATACAAATAATTTTAGTTGATGTACATTGTGTTCCAATATTTTCAAAAAATAAATTTTTTTAAATTTTTTATTTTGAATCTAATGGTGTCATAATTTTTGCTGTTTTGCTGTAAACCACTAACATTAAAAAACTCATTAAATTACTTTCTTGCATTTTAGAGTTGGTTTAGAGCTTAGAAAATTGAATACAACTTAAGAGGGACAAATACTACTTACGGATACTTAATTAGTGATCAAAAATGCGGTATTTTTGGTTGTTCCTTGTATTTTGATGAGACTATTCATAAATATTAATAAAACCTACTACATAAAGCTCATTTTGTAGAGCAGGACTAAAGTTTTCATTTGGAGCAATAGTCTTGTGATAAGTTAAATAAGATTACGGGCCAAAGCAAAAACAAGAATTTGACCTCATCGTTTGTTGTGAAAACATATTTTTACTTCCAAGCTTGTAAAGAATGGTTTGAACATAGTTGGTATCACATTAAGTTAGGCACAATAAGAAGCCATCACAAAATTATTGAAACGTAGGATAAATTCCAGAACAAGTATTCACGCGGATGAGACACGGTTGTTCTGGAAGAGAATACCGAATGAAACATTTCTTTTTTAAGACAATAAAAGACCAGCTATCTCTTCTGTTTTTTACCACTTAAATTAACCCTTCAACGTGTTTTGCCGTACGTGATACGCCGGGAATTCTTTTCCTTCGGCGCGTTTTGACGTATAGCGTACGCTCAAGGAACATTCCATTAGATGCTTCCATCTAGCAGCTAAACTTGAAACTATCTCGAAGCGATCAATACTGCAGCATAGTGTAGCATAATTGTAGATATTGTAGCAGAATTGGCTGATTGAAAAAAAAACATACGATACTTCTGTTGAATTTGTTGACGGAATTAGTTCACCAGTGTAACAGCTGTTTTACCATACAAGTTTGTGACATTGTGTTTACTATGTTTTTGTTTACATTTGATCACTTGTAGTGTTTTTATGTTTGTTAGTTGATTAAATACGTTCGGAAATCATGTTTTGAATATTTTATATTAGTTTTATTAGTGTTTTCTTAGGTATGTGTTTTGTGATAAGACTGCCACACTAAAACTAACTTTTGACTGGTATGTAAATATGTTATCACAAATAAACTCATGTGTTATTGATATTACCAAAAAGAATGTAATCTGCTGTTTAATTTAGTAAAAGAATCATTAAAATATTCCAAAAAATAAGTTAGTTACTAACGTTTTTATACAAACATGTTTCATAACTCCTGACAGCTTAAATATGTCCCGCAGCAGGGGTAGTTTCTCTCATAAAAAGTCACACGTTGAAAGGTTAATCACAGAAGCCCCAAAAATATCACATTTCCATGACATAGTTTTTGCCATCAACCATCATCTAATCTTTTGTACAGCAGGTATTTAATTCACAACTAAATCTTCGGAAATGTTTTTCTTTGTTTCAGTTGATTTTTTCACTTAATAAACATTTCATAAAACCTAATCTCGTTTTTGTACATGGGAAGGTAGTCTCAACACTCAAGGATCTTTCCAAGAACCTAACCCCAATGAATTTTAAGTAACTGCTATTATAATTAATGGTTGTATTACAATGATACAAAACATATATAGCAAACAAACTTATCTAGGATGAAAAATAATGTCAATATAAAAACCTGGCAAAGTTCTTTCTTTGATTACAGACATCTTTATAACTGTTTAACTCCATTTCAAAGAGTTCATTCCTTAAACTACTGCTCCAAGTGAAAACTTTAGTCCTGTTCTACAAAATGGGCTTTATATAGTGGGTTTTATTAATATTTATGAATAGTATCATCAAAATACAAGGAACAACCAAAAATACCGCATTTGTGATCACTATTAAATTGAAGTATTTAACTCTACAGGGAGCCTAAAAGTAATATTGCACTTTTATAAAAAATTCCCTATTTAATGCTTTCAGCTTCACTTTTGTCCTAATTCAGGTTTAAGAACTACTTCATAAAAGTTGCACTTATTTGTTGTTTACTGTACAAGAAAATAAGTCAACCCCTTGATCACCTGTTTAACTATTAAAACCTTGCAGTGAGATTTCAATAATAATAAGTCAGCTGTTAGTTGTAAATACAAAATGACTATACAACTCACCACAGTGGTTTGAAGGGATTTACATTTTGTATTATTTGACACATTTAAAATAATAAAATGATACATTTAACTTTTTTGCGGGGTTGGGAAGGTTTAAGCTTCAAATTGTTATGAGCACATTGAATGGTTCGATCAAACTAAGGGCGAGTTTCTATACAAAAATTCACCCACGTAATTAATATGGGGAATTTATATTTTTTAACAAACATAAATGGAAGAAATAATAAATTTTATATTTTTAGGGAGTATTGGAATGTTTGAACTTCTAATTGGTACATTTGTCATGAGACCACGTTAACTAATTCTCCCAAGCTAAAGAATAGTTCTTAAAAAAGTTTTACTATTTAAGTAACTTGTCAAAATTTTTACCAAAATCTATTATTTTAAAAAAATACAGTGATATTTTCTAACTTCATATTTTCTGTAAATTTGAAGTGTAAAACGTTTAAAATGACACTTTATTTATACAAATTGGTTAAAAAATAACGATGTAATGTGCTGATAAATAAAGTACTTAGCGAATTAATATTTAAGAACTTTAGAGGCTTTTTCAGAATTTTATGCATAAGTATGACATTTATGTTTTTACCTTTACATATGCTCTGTGCAATAATCAATGTTTTTGTTTTTTCCCAGGTAATGAATCGAGCAGTCTTCCACTTAGAAAACGCATACAACATACCCAACCTGAACACTGTTGGTTACGTTTGTAAAACCAATCTGCCAACCAACACTGCATTCAGAGGGTTTGGTGCCCCTCAAGCTATGCTTGTATCAGAGACTATTGTCCGCCATGTAGCTGCGCATCTCAATAAAAATCCATTTGAGGTTGGTAACATACAATAATAAACAATAGAAAGAAGAAAAATGTTGGTTATAAAAAATAAGGTTACATTCAATTTTATTGCAAAGTAAAACAAAAGGTTTAGTTAATCAATTTATGAACATACAGTAGGATCTCGGTAATCCGGCCCTATATGGGGATTAGTAGGGCCGGATTACCGAAAATGCCGGATTAGTGGAAGTGAATTAAAAAATTAAGAAATTTAACAATAAACTACATTTTTAATGCTTATGAAAACTATGACAATAATCGTTTTAACTATGTATGTACTGTATAATGAAATTTCGTTAATTATTATGAAAAATAAACTGTGATATGAAACAGAAAGGTACAGTACAGTATGTATTTTAATCGATGAACAAATCAATGAAAAAAATCAGTCACTAAACACTGTATACAGTACACGCAAAATGAAAATTTAATACAGTACCTACTGTACACTTTACATTTACTTAAACAACAGTAAAATAGTTTGTAATGCTTTTCTGTTTCTTTGCATTAAAGGAAAGTTTTAAAACATTTTCTTGAAGTCTTTTGAGTGTCAATATGTCGGAAGCTGAAACTCAGTTTTCTTCCGCCCAAGTTATTGCAGTTGCGTAGGCACAGAGCGCCGAGTCCTTGTTTACTGTGTGTGCAGCTGCCGTATTGGCTCCGCCCTCCTCTCCCTCCTCCACGTCACTGCTGTCTAGTAGGTCTTCGATGATCTCATCGTCTGTCATTATTTGACACTGCTCGTCGTCTGCTCCTTCTAACCAGGCGTTAACATCAGCTGTTGTCAGATCATCAGGCTCGTCTACTAGTTGTTCAATCATTGCTTCTCTCAAGTTATTTAGCTCAACATCTGTGATAATTTGGGGTTGTGAATTTTTTTTGTAATCCTGTAGTAAATCCAGAGAAGGCCACAACTTCGCCCACGAACAAACAATTGTTTTTGTTGAAAGTTTTTCCCATGCGCTTGCAAGATTAAAAACAACATCTTTGAGGTTGGTTTCCTTCAACGCTGTAACAACACTCCCCTCTTTTGATAGAACACTGTACAACAGGGTTTTTTTATAACTTGTTTTTATAGTTTGGATCACGTTTTGGTCCATAGGTTGGAGTAACGGAGTTACATTGGGGGGCAAAAATAAAGCAATGATTTTACCATCTTTAGATTTTAACTCGTCCTCATCAGGATGTCCAGGACAATTGTCAAGAACTAAAAGGGCTTTTTGAGGCAATTTCTGTTTTTTCAAAAACGTGTTTACCGATGGAACAAAAGTTTTATGAAACCATTCCGAGAAAAGAGTTTTCGTCATCCATCCCCTTGTTGAATTTGTGTATGAAACCGGCAACTGTACATTTTTGAAAGCCCTTGGCTTTTTGGCTTTCCCAATGACCAGCAATTCTAATTTGTGCGTGCCACTAGCATTACAACACGGCATAAAAGTTATTCTATCTTTTGCCAACTTGCGACCTGGGGCACTAGCTTCCTCCCTATGAACAAAAGTTTTTTTCGGCAAAAGACGCCAGAACAGACCACTCTCGTCTGCATTGTAAATCTGATCTGGGCCTAAATCCATTTCTTTGACGATTTCTTTAAATTTAATAACAAAAGGCTCTGCAGCCTCTACATCACTTGAAAGTTTTTCTCCAGTTAAAGTTAACAATCGAATTCCAAAGCGCCGTTTGAATTTATCTAACCACCCAACACTTGCGCGGAAGTCGTCTTTTTTCATAATTTTTTATAAAATATTTTTGCCTTTTCCATGATAAT
>JAGFPH010000547.1:26474-56380 GCA_018207615.1 Philaenus spumarius
TTCTCACCCTTTTCCAACCGTTTTAAAATTGCATATTTTTTATCTAAAGTCAGTGTAACATGCTTACGTTTTTCCGACATCGCACTGCACTTGTAGATTGCACTACTCACAACACGGCCTTCACTTAACTCACTCGCAACAATCACAATGTATTCAACTTCTCTTATCAAACGCCAACGTACTACTGTCGTTGTGGAGACTCATGTCTAGACATGTCTTAGAAATTTCTAGAAATTGAATGACTCATCGGCGGAAACACAGCGCCGGATTACTGGACGTGCCGGAGTATTGAACGGCCGGATTATAGAGACTGTACTGTATATAAACCGGGATAAGTTTTTCATTACAACCCATGGGCTTATCCAGACGAGTCAAAATTTAAAAAATGTGAGAAAAGATATAAAAAACACATTTTTGAACATTTTTAACCAAGCACAGCTTTTTAACCTTTTGCACTCTATTTATTTAGCACTTGGCTGCTCCACCAGCTCCAATTAAAATATTACTGTTTGCAGAATTATTTTTGTAAATTCGCTAAAAAATTCCTAGAAATAGTAAACATAAGTTATTATATATCATTTTGTTCGGAATAAAACAGAGAATAAGGAAAAAATGGTTGAAAAATTAAATAAAATGTTTCATTGAGTAGGCCTATTTTGAATATAATCGGTCAAAAAAAAATCAATCGGTTATTTTGTTTTGTATTGAAATTAAAAATAAGAATAATAGAGTTTAGAGCCTTTAAAATACTTTATTACACTAAATGTGACCATAATAAATAATTTTAAAAATATTCTTGAGGTTTAACAACATTTTTTTATTGAGTAGGCCTATTTTGAATGTGTTAGGTAAAACAAATAAAAAAAAATATGTTTTTTTATGAATTTAAAAGTAGTAATAAAAATGATTAGAGCTTTAAAAATAGTTTTTACAGTAAATATGTCTGTTTAAGTATGTCAATTGTATTTATATTTATTCAAAAATTTATTTTAACAATAACATTTTTGCGAAATAATGGTATATAACCACGTTAACGTATAGTTTAAACAGTTGCCATTTCTCAACACAAAATAAAACAAAAACAAGATCTTTACATTATTTACATTAACAAAATTTACACAAAACTGCAAAATAATAACGTACAGTAAAAATAAATACCACTTGAAAAAGCGTAAACAAAAGTTACAAGGTGCAAGATAAAAGACGATGCTATTTGTATTTCTTGATCATGACTGGCAAACAGCTGCTCAACTTCAGAGAGATATAAAATATATTCCACAGCCAATATAATCTGTCACTGGTTTCTAAACTGTTTTAACAACATTGAAGTCTCATTAGACCGAAAACCACAGATTCTACACTTGTTTAGAACATAGAAATCATATTAAAACGTGTGTCGGAATGAGTCCGACAGTGGAGCGCAACGGCAAATTAGCGATGTCGGACTGAGTTCGCCTATGGAGCGCAAAAGGTTAAATATCAAACATTTGTGGTCTGTTTTGAATTACTGTCAGCGAGACTTGAATAGGCATGACAAATGACTTGACAAATTTAATGGTATTTATTTTATTGACCAAATATACTAAATGCAGTATTCTGGAAACTATTCCAAAATGATATAATATTACACAAACTGCAACGCCTAACCCTTCAATAAAAGTATGTCTTCAGTTTACTCCTAATAAGCTAACGTTTTCTTTTTATAATATATAATAGTATAAATTAGAATACATATTGTAATTTGTAGAATATGAAAACAATTAGACCAGTTATAGTGAAATATCCAGTTTGAATATGTACAAGGGTGTCCAGAACGTAACTTGCCTTTGAAATTAAAAATCAACCAAATAAAAAAAAAGAAATTTTAGTATATACATTTGAAAGGGACAATCTTAAACTATTTTTCTACATAATCGCCATGCAATTGGGGCATTTATCATAATGATGCCCAAGCTTTTCAATTCTGCTCTGTACAAATCTGCCGCCTTCGATTTTAACCACTGGTTTTACTCCGGCATGAAGTTCTGTGAAAGCAGTGTGTGGTGAGCCATGTCTTCATCTCTGGAAGTAGGTGGTAATTGCTCGGTGATCAAACATCTCCCATCCAAAAGCTGTTGGGTACGATTAGTTGTTCGTGTGTGGACGTGCGTTGTGAAAAACAAAACTTTAGAGCTCAGATTTTTTTACGCTTGTTTTTTAGCGCTCGCCTTAGTTTTATCAATGTTTCACAATACATTTCCGAGTTAATTGTTCAAGGAAATCTACCAGACTCCCTGAGTGCCATAAACATAACAAATTTTGCAAACCTTTTTCTGGTTTTCCGGGAGAATTTGTGTGCCCCATTCCTTGGACTATCTTTTTGTTTCACAATTGTTTCATCTCAATTTATATAAATGATCTATCAAGAGCAGTTAATGTGGATAAGTTGATTCAGTTTGCTGATGATACTACTTTAACCTTTCAAGACAAAACCACAGACATTCTTGAGCAAAAGGCCTTCTTACAGGTCAAAGCTACAAGTCAGTATTTAGCCGAAAATAACCTGTGTATTAATAAAGATAAAACAAAATTTATGAATTTCAGCTTAAAATCAAACCCTTATCAGACACTCAGTGTCTTCCTAGAAGACTGAGAGCTTGAAGAGACTAACTCAATGAAGTTCTTAGGTCTCATTATTGACAGTCAATTGACATGGAATGGTCATATTGAGAGTATTAGTGCAAGGGTTAGTTCTGGAATTTTTGCGTTACGGAAGTTAAGAGAATATTCTGAGACTTCCTTACTCTTGATGGCCTACTATGGCCTAATTTACCCATATTTGAATAATGGAATCCTATATGGGATTCCTCAATCCAAAATATGAGAAGGGTCTTTACTCTCCAAAAAAAAGCTATTAGGCTTATAGCAGGATTGAGGAACCAACAATCATGAAAACATTGTTTTAAAGAATACAGAATACTCACACTTCCAAGTTTGTACATACTGGAAGTAATTCTTTATTTCAAGTTTAAGTATAAGCATACCCAGAATAAGGACATTCATGGCCATAATACCAGAAATGCCTCCAAGTATCGAGCAAACCAGCACAGGATTGGTCTGTATAGAAAACTGCCGACACAGATGGGGGCAATACTCAGTAATAAACTTCCCCAAAAATTATTACAATTGGGATCATATAAATCTCTTAAATATAGTCTTAGGAGATTGCTGTTGTCGGGGTCTTTTTACTTGGTGGAAGAGTTTCTACAATATGATTTTGGTAGCTCTGTCTGAGGGGGTGTCCTTTGCATCACTGTTGTGCTGGATAAATTATAGTGAGCTCTCGGGCATCTTGTTTTAGCTAAGTAATTTTAAATGTATTTATTTTTATTTCAATTATGTATTTGTTGTGAGAATTACTGTGTTATACTGTAGAGATTTGTAATTTTTAAGTGTTGATGTTATGTAAAGTTGACTAGAAGTATAATTTATAAATAGTTTTATGTGGACTCTTGCTATGCAAAAAGTTTGTAAGAAAGCGTTAGAAATAATTGAAATGAAATCTCCCATGTTTCATTTCCTGTTACGATACGATCAAGAAGTGTGTTACTATCCTTGAGATAGGCTTCGAGGAAATTCAATGATGCAGCAAGACGCTGTTTTTTTTTTGTGGTCTTCTGACAAGATTTTTGGCACCCATCTTGCCGAAAATTTGTGATAACCAAGCTTCTCGGTTACAATTTCATGCAGTAAACTTCGTGAAATGAAGCTAGAGTTCTGTATTCGTAAAGCGGTGATTTTCACGAAGTTTGTCGTTGATTTTCATCGTCATTTCATCAGTCACAAAGCAAGGCCGACCACTGCGGTCCATCATGAACATTGGTGCAGCCATTTTTAAACCGAATGCACTACTGCCTCACTCCACCTTTACTCATTACTCCTTCTCCTTTCACCTCAAAAAGTTGCCGATATATTTCAATTGGTTTGAGGTTGTTTGCTAGTAAAAACCTATTCACTGAACTTACCTCACAATTTGCAGGATTTTGTATTGAAGCGCTCATTTCAATAATTTACAACTAGCAACGTGGAAATATCACAGCCCACACGCTACGACAGCTTGATGCGTACTGACTGCAAAAACTTCTTTACGCCAAGATGGCGGCTCTATCCCCACCCATCGGCATGCTAGGCTCAAACGTTAGTACCAGAGATTGAAATCTAAAGCTTGTGTATTGTTATGATAAATGCATCAATTTGAATGGTGACTTTGTAGAATAATAGTTTAAGATTGTTATTTCAAATGTACATTTCTTTTTTTTTTCTTTGGTTGGTTTTTAATTTCAAAATGTAAGTTACTTTCTGGACAGCCCTTGTAAGTTTATCTTACGACCAACTAACGTAATTATTGTGTTACTTTTTAAGCGCTGTAATATTGTAATTTGGCTTATTATAAAGTTTGAAACTTTAGGGTTTTTTTTTAATAAGTTTCAAAGAGATTGAACTATATTTTCCCTGCTAAAAAGTAGTTAAATGAAGCCTACGTTTAATTCGTCACAAATTTACAATTACCCTACTACAGCAAGTGCTGAAATTTGTCAATAATCAACTTTTACCAAATTTCTAGATCTCTACTAAACTGAACTGGTTGTTGTGGGGTCGCATTTCTCGAGTACTTTAAAAAAAACACACAATTGTATTAGAAACAACTTTTGGAAAAGCCAATTTTGCATCAATATGACACAGTGAGTCCGCTGTGAGTCCTATTTGTAGACAGACTGAAATGATATGTTTCTTCTATGAGATATTTACACTCACAGACAGTTCCGTATTAATAACCTTTGCGGCCCTAAAGCAGATGAATTATGCGGGCGCTCTGGCACCTCACACTCTTTACTTTGCCTTGACATTTCTAATCCCAGATTGATGTAAGTGTATGCAAGCGACCAGAAAGGGACATGTGTGATGTATTTATATCTGTGCGCCTGCATGAAGGTAGAGTTTAAACTTTTAATACAACTGAATTTATTATTAATTTAATTATTATGTAAATGTGGTAGTTAAAATTTACACATGTTGTTCATGATTTCCATTGTGCAGATCCAACTTAAGCACTTATTCAGTGAAGGTGAAAAAACACAGTACAACCAGACATTAGAGTATTGTACATTGAGGAGATGTTGGCAAGAGTGTATTGATAACTCGGACTACAATCAGCGTAGTGAACAAGTCGCCAAGTTTAACAAGTAAGTTTAACCAACACACTATAGAAAACTGTACAGCATCTTGATTGGCTACAAACCCGAACGTTTGAGCGCAACTGACTTAAGCCAAGTGCTGGACTAATGAGTCTATATTATGGTCTTATTGTATTTAAACAATAACTTTTTATTACAACACCATATTTTTTTCTAATAACTTTTAAAGGGAATACAAGTACACAGAGAGAATAATCTATATACGAGGGTCATTCAATAAGTAACGAGACAAATTATTTTTGCACAAAAACGGTTTATTGAATCAGTACAAAACTTTGGTTACTTTTTAACATAGTCCCCAGCAACACTTATACACTTGTCCCATCTTTCTGCTAATTTGTAAATGCCCTTAGCATAAAATTCTTTAGGTTGATCTCGAAGCCACTTTTGCACCTGATTTTTTACCTCTTCATTGGATTGAAAATGTATCCCTCGTAGACCATCTTTAAGAGGTCCAAAAAGATGGAAGTCTGATGGAGCGAGGTCAGGGCTGTAGGGGGGATGTGGAAGGATCTCCCATCCCAGTTTCTGAAGTTTTCCTTTCGTCAGCTGTGCCGTATGTGGACGGGCGTTGTCATGAAGCAAAATCACGCCTTCAGTTAAGAGCCCACGGCGTTTCGTTCGAATTGTAGGTCTTATCTTGTTTTCCAGCATGTCACTGTAGTACTGGCTGTTGATTGTTCTTTGGCCTTCAAGAAAATCACAATAAATTGGCCCCTGAAAATCCCAGAATACTGTAAGCATGACTTTACCGGCAGATGGCTGGGTCTTGAATTTTTTTTTGAATGGGAGAAGTCGTATGCTTCCACTCAAGACTCTGTCGTTTTGACTATGGCTCATAGTGGTGGATCCATGTTTCATCACATGTTACAATTCTTTTGAAAAAACCTTCTCCTTCAGTCGAATATCAATTTTTCAACTGTTGACTGATTTGAAGCCGGGTTTCTTTGTGAGCGTCCGTGAGTTGTCTGGGCACCCATCTCGCTCAGGTTTTCTTGTACTGCAGCTTGTTATGAATAATGTTATGGACAGTTCCAACACTCGTGTACACTTTTTCACTTATCAGTTCAACGGTGATACGCCTATTGTGCCGAATTAATGCGTCAATCCGAGATTCGAGAGAGGAAGTCCCAACTTTGATCGGTCGTCCACTGCGTTGCTCGTCAGAAACTTTTGTATGGCCACTTTGAAACTGTCCTACCCATTTGTAAACGTTCGAACGATTCAAACAATTGTCTCCGTACACTTTTAACATTCTTTTGTGGATGTCATTACCTTTCTCACCTTCCGCGACTAAAAATCTGATTACGGCACATTGTTCTTCCACGGTGCAATTCTCGAGCGGACTTGCCATCGTTAACAGAGTAAATTTGAGGTTATGTTTACAAAATATGATTGAACAGCTGATCTATTGTCATCGCAAGGTTGCCAACTTTATGTCCTGAAAGTTTTGTACTGATTCAATAAACCGTTTTTGAGCAATAATAATTTGTCTCGTTACTTTTGAATGCCCCTCGTATCTAATTCCGTAAGCACAAATTTGCAAATGAAATTGTGAGCGAACGGTAGATCGTAGAAAGCTGGGAGAGGTCTCATTTTAGAGGTCTGGGCATGAAGTTTTGGGGGAAAATATTCATTTTTGTTTATTGTGTCACAAAAATTTGTTACGGATTAAAATAATTACCATTTAAATAGCATGGGAATATGTAGGTGTAAATCAGGTGATTTTAGTGTTAAAACAGGTGATTGTATATAATAATTCCCATTTAAATAGCATGGGAATATATAGGTGTAAATCAAGTGATTTTAGTGTTAAAAACAGGTGATTATATATAAATTGGAAAATTCAGCTATCATAACAACATCTGAATGTGCAGTTTTAAGATGTGTTTTGTTATTGTAGCTGTGTTTTTGTTTCAAAATGAGAATTAAAATCAAAGCTTAGGCTATGCGATTATTTCAACTGTACTTTTTTACTCTAATGAATAACGCTGGAAAACCACCTCGCAAAGGTAGGCCATCACAAAGAGGTATTGCTCCTAGAAATATAGCCTATATATATAGGGGCTATTGCTCCTACAAGCCACTAGTTTGTAATAATTCTGTAATTTTAATTTGTACATGGTGTAACCTGAAATTGAATAAAAGTTTGGTCACAAATATATTAAACATGTTGAATAAAGTCCATCATATCATACTTTCTTTTTATAGAACATAGGTGAACATTAAAAAGTTATTAAAAATTTTTATAAAATAAATCTTCAAATAAATGGCAGTAAGACCAATTATATGTTTTTCTCAGAAGGAACTTGATTCACAAAGTGATCAACCTAGGGTGATGTCTTAATGGAAGAGACATACTGGCAAGTTTTTGGGGTCTTGGACAGATCACATAGATAAGTGCAAGGTGTTCCGTAAAGTTACTTCAGGATTGTTTTACTCAGAAATTTGTGCAAACACACATTTGTTGAAATTTGCATCTACAGAGTAATATGTACTCATTTAAACTACGGGATTATTTAATGGGGAAATTCTAGTAAACAGTGTGTTAATAGGTTATTTACTTGAAAAACATTCAATAAGAATCATTTCAAAATGAATTCATAGAGTCATGCATGGGCACTTTTCAGGATTTAAAAATCCTAATCCTCTAGAGCATGTACATCCTTGAAGTAATATTATGGTCTTCATTGAAGAGCAATACAGTTCAAAATAGTAACTTTCATTCTTATGGCAAAAAGGGAGACTTTAGATGTAATTGTCATAGATTATATTGTGATTGAAGAAGAACTAACAGATTTTACATTTTTAACCCTTTGCACCGTGGTAGGATTTTAAAAATAAGTCCTCTAGGTTCGGATGGCCAGTAGTGCGGGCCACAGCCATTTCTTTGTCAAGTATGAACGGTTGGTGCAAGTTACATTCCTCTCAGATCGGATGGCCAGCAGTACTGGACAAGCTAAAATCCCTCGAACGCCCGGATGGCCAGTAGAGTATACGGATCTGCATTCATGTATTTTTAGTAGTTTTATTTTGTCTATATTGTGCTGAAACCTAAAGTCCAAATCTTTAACTAATTAATTCCTGTTTTTTCTCTGGTCTGTGTTGTATCAAAACGTAGCAATATTCGCTACATTATAACCTTATCAGCAGTTTAGTTTTACGTTGCGGTGGTCTAGGCTAGTGTTTTTAAAGTTTGAAGTAATTTAATAGAACAAAAGTTAATTAGTTTATTATTCCTTTTAAGTGTTTTTTCTTTTTTTTTTTCTTTTTTTTTTTTTTTTTTTTGTTAACAAGTGCTTGATTTTGTTTTATTTTAAATTACCAAAAAATGTTGTTAGATAAGTTGTATAAAATGGTTTATTTTATTCATTAAAATATATTATAACTATATATTTACAGCTAAACCAAAACTCACCAATAACAATATAATATATCTACTTTTTTGTATGTCAAAATAAAATATTTTGTTAAACAAAAATAAATACTCACACTCACTAACAACATTTTAGATTGTAGTGAAAAATAATTCAGAGCTGTGGACGCCGCACGGTCAAGATGGCAGCAGAGCTGACAACAGTAACATAAGGGGCCAGTCAGGGTGGCCATCTGAGCTGTTAGGATGTCTAATTCGGTAAATATGAGAGTAGCATATGGCCAGCAGTACTGATCATCTGAGTGCAAAGGGTTAATGTTAGTGGAACATAGTGCTGAGAAGTTGCTCAGTATAAGTTGTGAACACAAGCCTGACCTCAACACCCTGTACTGCAAAGCTTATACCTACTTGTTTGTCAAAATGTGACTCCATCACAGGGATCTTGCTTCCATAAATACACCTATGTTAAGACTTTAACATGGAAGAGTAGCCTATATTTAAGTTAAAAATATATTGATTTTTACATTAATTAACTTAAGTTTACTAACTATTAGTTAGACTAAGACTGGACTTGAATTTTTGTTAATCATATTAATATCTCTGTATTATATAAAAAAGTTTTTCTATTTTTTCTCATAATTATAAAGTAATAAGAATAGCTAAACTCTAGCGAAACCACTGCCAAGGGAATGGGCTTGGAAAATTTGGCGGGGAAAGAAGACCCTGTAGAGTCAGTAAGAAGAAAAATAAATCTCTCTATTATATAAAAAAGTTTTCTTCTCATAAGTATATAGTAATAAGAATAGATTAAATATGTGTATTGCGTAGCGGTGACCATTGCATAACTTCCAGGCGCCATATATTGCGTAGCGGAGACGTATTGCATAACTTCCAGGCGCACAAATTCATGAAGTCGAATTCAAGTCGAAAAAATAAAGAAAACTAAGTTGAACGGGCCCCCCCCCGGAGATTGGCGAACGGAGCGAGCAGGGAGCAAAGCCCTCTAGTTTGTCTAAAAACAACAAGATCTTTATAATGTTTATTCTCATTTTTCAGAGAAAACCGATGGCGCAAACGAGGAATCTCCGTGGTGCCTACAATGTTTGGTATAGCCTTTGAGACTAGATTTCTGAACCAGACAGGAGCTTTAATTTTGGTTTATTCTGATGGCTATGTTCTACTGACTCACGGAGGTACTGAGATGGGCCAGGGTTTACACACAAAGATGATACAGGTAAATCATTTGTTATAATGATCCTAGTGCCCGACCTTTAAACCTGTGTGGGCAGAAATTGTCACACCCAATTAAGTGAATTTGTAACAATGTATTTAAAAATTTACAAAAAAGTATTCAGTAAAATTACATCAAATTTTCAAGTCCAACAACTTACACTCAGTTGTATGAAGCACCATTCAAGAATGTTATCAATCAAGAAAAAGAATAATAAAATGAATGATCTCTAAAAAAAATTGTTTTAATAATTTTAGGTTTTTTTTATCTAAGAACATATAAATAAGTAAAACAAAGAATATATTTTTGATTTATCTACATACTTGTCACTTTTATAATTAATGAAATAAATAACTTTTTATGGTTTACATTATACTAAAGGAAACTCCTGTGCTCATGTGCTCACAAACTATTTTCAAAATGTTTCATCCTGGTCTAGGCCTAAAATCAACTATTACGGTTGTAACAAAAACAAAATAATATTTCTTAAAAATAAAACACCAAAACAATATTTATTTTAGACATTGTCTGTCGATTCGTTTTTTTTTTTTATATAAACTCATGACTTTTATTGCCACAACAATGCATATCATGACATTTTTCTCAATTCACTAACCAGTATTGCTGCCATGAAGTTATTCATCTCCGACTGACTGAGAGCAGCACCGTATAACCCCTCCCTCCACACAAAAAAAGAAAGAAGCAATTTCAATGCATCAATTATATAGATATGTTTTATATACTTATTCTTGTTTTATAGGTAGCTAGTAGAGCTCTTGGCATTCCTGCGTCTTGGATACATATCTCTGAAACATCCACGGACAAAGTTCCTAACACTACAGCAACTGCAGCAAGTTCAGGATCTGATTTAAACGGAATGGCTGTTATTGTAAGTATAAGAAAATGTTTAGCTGTTATTTTTAACCCTTTGACGCCGATTGTTGCTTTGAAGTAACATGTACTTTACGTTCATACATTATGCTTGTTTCTGCTTCTACTTGAAATATTGTTGTAGTTTCAGAGTCCAAGTCCTTTCTACTTCATGAAACCATCATTACATAGCATCACTTACCAAGCTATGTAGAAGGCAGTTTTTATTGAGCAACATCCATGTTTTGATTAACCTACAAGTTGTGCAGTTTTAGCAAATGTTTTATGTAGTGTAAAAGTGTTTCTCTTTTTGGGAAAAAATATTTCTTGCCTGTTGCTTCTTTTTAAATGTTTCTGTTATGAATGTAAGAGTTTTAACTTTTACTGAAACTGTGCAGTGATAAAAACAATTAGCCAAACTACATTCTTCAACATTATAGACTCCATTCTAAGCCTTCTCTCCACATCACTTAAAAAAAGCAACAAAAAGAAGTCTAGCACTCTCTAGTATTTTATTAAACAATCTAACGCCAACATATTCATAGCTTTGTTATGTTTATCTTAGCCTAATATATTTACTGCCTATATGGTTTTTTTTTTGGCTTTTTTTATGTTCATAATTATAGCTTCGTAGATTACAATTTTTTTAAATTTGTTTTTAAAAACAAGATAGTACAGTGTGTACAAACTATAAGCAAGACAATGTTAAGGTGTGAGAAGTATGACTTGCATGACCTTCCTATCTGTTGGCTTCTTTTGCCACTTAAAAACTTGAGTTCATCAAATCAACTTCTATTTTCAATAACAGTCCCAAAGGACAAAAAGCTGGGGTTGAACCAGTTCACGAGTAAAAACGTTGATGCAAAGATTTTAAATAAAGTTATCGAGACAAGTCCTGCAGAGTTGGTAGATCATTGATACAAAAACAATCACAAGATCTTAACATATCGAGAAAGTTCCATGTTTTGTGATCAATATTTCCAGCATTAGTATTTAAATCTCCAGATATAACTGTAACATGTTTTTCAGACTCTTGGGTTTGTACACAAAATCGAAAGTTTCTGTCGAATGTTGCTAGATGTTTCCTGAAATTACCATTTCCAGTAATGGGTGACAGCTTTTCTAAGCTGATTTTGGTTTTGCATGATTGGGGACAGATTGATGCTTGTACCCATGATTAGTCGTTACTTTGTGTTTGCCCATCTCCATTTTACTTTATCTCTTGTGTTATCCTTCCATGGTCGATTTTTTCATTGTGCTCACCGCCATAATACGGCTAATGCAGCGCATTGGTTGCAGTCCCTTAAAGGCTGTAGATGCTCCTTTCTTGGCAAGGATTGTCTGCCATCACATTCCTTGAGATACCACGATGTCCTGTGACACCCTTTCTTAATTGCATCATCCTAAAACTAGGTTCAGGAGAGCAGAGTGTGATAGTTTGCAACAGAACAGTTAAAAGCTCCTGGTTCGTAGGTTCGAACCTGCTTACTAGCAAACTCTGTTTTCACCAGCCTAACCAGTCTTACAATTAATAATCATCTCTCTGTATCTCTCACCTCTGGATGATCAATTTAATTTTCTTTAGAAACTCGATCACTGGTTCGAAGAACTGTGCCTCTGGTCAGAATACCATGTAATAATGGGAGGTGATATCAATGCGCAATTTGATGTCACTTCTGGAAAACGTACTATCAGAGCATCAGAATCTGCTTCATCAATGTAATTTCTACTGCAGTAACTATGAAGTTATTTGTAGAAGTGCATGCTTGCATAATGTGTTTGTCAATGTGCCTAGACAGTCATTTAAGTCAGAGGCTATGAGTTTTCCGTGTTCCGATCATTCTGCATTTTACGGTAGTTTTGCTTTTACTAATCATTTCATCTGCTGACAGAAATTGCCCTCATCTGTTAATTAATTGCTGCTATTAATTTGCTTAGTATTATGGGACTGATTCGGATGTGTTTAACTCACCCCTCTTTTGATGCTCCATTTTTTGTGATAAAACCAAGCACAGCCACTTTGCGATGGACTCTAGAATATTTAATAAATTACCAACTTGCTGAAGGGATTGCTCTAAATGAATTAAACAGGAGGCTATATACTTGGCTCTTAATAAATCTTATATACACTCCAGAAAAGTTTTTCCATATACATTGTAAGTACAGTATATCAATATATAAAATAGTTATAACAATGATTAAATGGTTGCAAGTAGTATGTTTGCATTGTTATTGCTGCTGTAATAATTCTTGTTGATACCACAGAGAAGAAAAATACAGAGGAAACATCTAAACGGCGGGATCGTGCGCCCTAGTTGTAGTTCCGATCTAGTCCGATGGCCGCGCTAGGATGTCCTAATGCATGTTGCAAGAGAGAGAGAGACGAGCGGGGAAGGATGTGATGGTTGCGGGGGAAATGTCCCACTTCCCCGCCTCGTTTAGACTGCTAGTTGGGAATTCAACATTTACTCGGCTGTTATTTTCTGTATAAGTGTAAATGTAACAGAAAAGTCTATTTTCATTACGGGAAATAATTTCCGTAGAAATTAAGTACAGAATAGTCTATTTACTAAGATAAATTGTTTTTTTTGTATTATAATTTAATTCAAACTTATGTTTTTAAATGAGACATACTTTTTGAATAAGTTATAAGCTAATAAAAGATTCTTGAACCAACTTTAACTGAACCGATACAAGTTTTAAACATTTTAAACTTATTAGAGTATGTTTTGTACAATAATGTTTATCTAATAATTTAATTCCTGATTTTTATTCACTGACTTACTGAAGTAAATACTTGACAGTTTTTTTATTACAAACATTTTGTGTTCTAAGGTAGCTTTGAAGCTAATTATTTGGAATTACCATCAAAGTTGCAATGTTATTCTTATGGAGATTCGTTTTAATTATCAAGCTGATGGCATAAACAATTTTTAAATATTCTAAAAATAGTTTGTCAGGTTAACCACAGAGCTCCACAGCATTGGAACTTTGTAAACAATAAGGATTTTATGTTTTAAGATTTACCCCCACATATTATGCACTAAAATGATGCCTACGTGTGCAGATGTGCAAACTGGCTTAAGATTTTCGATACATTTATTGTGAATTGCGTGGATCGCCCTCAAATGTCCTTTTATAAGGGTAACATTAAGATAGATTTTCTTAAATAGGTGTTAATACATTCAAATGGAGGTAAATAGCAATAACAGCTGTTATAATAACTACTGAAATGGTAACATAATCTGTATAGTACGGGTGTGAAGTCGCACCAATTAAACTAGTATAAAATCATCCACGAATTGTCTGCTACGAGGGAACAACACGTTACTCTTTGAAATTTTATCTTCCAAGAAAGTTAGATACGGATACATATACCTTGAGAGAGAATAATATTTTATATAATTGAATTTTAAATTCATTGATGGTAGAATGTATTTTATTTTCAGTTTTATTTTATGTTATAAAAAACGCACCATGATTCTCACCTAAATTGAAAGTGTAAATTGTAGGGTTTATGTGGTACTAACAATTTGCGTGCGTAATACAATCATAATGATTGTAATTAATTTGCAAATAAAGAATTGAATTTTGAATTTGATAAGAGTCCCATTTATTTGCCTGGACAGGTACCTCAATATCAGTTTCAAATATTACAGGTGTAGACTTCTTTTTACAACAAGTTGTTGCCACATCTGATATTACAAACTAAATTAATCGTACTACGTATTAACTATTAAATCTTGATTAATTGCAATTCAGTACACAGAGAGTTGTAAGCTTTTTTACAATTTATTGTTAATTTAATGAGCAGAAGAAAATTGTTGATTGCGATTATGAAGCGATGTTCGTCGTTGTGTATTACTGCTGTTCTCCTTGGTCCTGGTGTCGGCCACCGCTTGGCGCCAGCCTTTGCACCTTTGAGACAAGTGCCGCCACCCTTATGACAGACGTGTCATAAACCACCCCTGCGCGGAATCCCCAGGAGTGCCACCTGTTGCAAGTTGTAAAAAGCTTTGTGTTTCTCCAGTTTCCAACTGACAGTGTTTCGGAGTGGTTGTGGTGACAGTGTATTTAGAAGTGAACCCCATGTGAAGTGTTGAACTTTAAAGTGCCTCCTCGACACGCTAGGCCTCCCGGATCTCGACGCAAGTGTCAATACAAGGGGTGTAAAAACGTCATAAAAGACTGTGTGGGGAAACGGTTCTTTTGTTTTACGAATCCAAATAAAAGACCGGAACTTTTTAAACAGTGGATAATTAACACAGAAAATATTAAAGTTTTAGATTCAGGGGCAAAAAACTATCTCCATAAAAGAGTTTGCGAAGACCACTTTAAAGAGGCATGTTTCCGTGATACTAGGAGGCTGAAACTGTGGCATTATGCGGTACCGGAACCACGGGAATGTACCTGTAGTGAGTCGTGTGATATGCCACCGCCGGATTCGCCGTGTTCACCTCAGCAGCCCTCGACACCCGACAGACCCCTCAATCCTGGATTCTCCGTCAGGAAACAGATGGAACCGATCAAGCACTTCAACAACTCTTAAACAGATGTCGTTAATGGATTCACCAATAGCATTAACATTGGATTTATTGTAGGAGCACATATTCACTCATTGTTTTACAAGATTTTATTAGTTTGACCAAGTTTATCTGTGTATTTGTAATATTCTAGCCTATTGTTCAAAGTAGAAAACTTTTTATAAGTTAAATTTTAAAGAAGGGTTAGTTTTTTGCATTACTGTACTTAGTAAATGTAGGGTATTTGTAAATCTAGTTATTTCAGTTGATATGTAAATTTATTTTAAATAATTTTTTTCGTTTTGCGTCAAGTAATTTTATTACAGGTTGAATATTGCATTACTGTACAATTTTAACATTATATTACTTTTTTGATTTAAGTTTTATTTTCATAGAACTGTATATAGGTCTTCTGATTATATGTACATTTTCATTCAGTTTACATTTTGAATGTATACCTATTTTTTTCGTATTGACGGGAGGGAATGCTCTTTAGATTATTTTGTGCTTTCTACTAGGCCTACTTTGAAAATAATATATGCTCATAGTTTACTGTTGAAGGTAATAGTATCTTCTACCAATCATTTATTCAACAGTCGATAGTCAATAGATTCATTCTAAAAATACAATTGTATAATGTGGTAAATTGTTATCGTCTTTATATTATGAAATGACAAAATTATTATGTTTAAGTAGAGTAGGCTACAGTATTTTTTATAGTCTATGAATTACAGTAATTGTAAACCATTTTATCATTCTTACCAAGAGATTAAACATGTTCAACTGCATCATATTTTCTTTTAAAATCCTGTGTACTAAAAATAATATCATTTCCCGCAACTATTATAAGGATTTAAGAGTTTTAATTAAAGTATAATTAAAACATTTATTGCTTTACTTCGATAATCCATTTAACTTATTTTGTACTATTGTTCAAGTGTTTTACATTTATTGCTACATGACAATCAAGTACAGAACATGTTTGTGACAAGTTTCCTATACAATTACTTATTGTAGCAGCGGGGACAGCCAGGGAGTCAGGCGAGTGTCGCGCGGTGCTGGAGGGGACGAGGGACTAGCCGCGGGCGGCGAGGGGGGTAGGGGAGGGGCCAGCGACGATGCTGCCCTCTCATGGCGACTCTGGGAACTACAAATGTAGATACCAGTGTCGAGTGTTAGACACCCAATTCGCGCACGCTTAGATGTTTCCTCTGTATATTTCTTCTCTGTGTTGATACTGCATTTCAGATTTTTAACTGTTTTCTCAGTATTATTGTACCATGATGATATATCGTATTTTCTCTTGCTGTCAATTGTATGTATTTTAAGACGTTAAGAAAAACAATATTTAACTAGGCCTACTTTTATTTTGTTACAGGATGCATGCAACAAAATCTTAGAAAGGCTTAAACCTTACAAGAAAGCCAACCCTGAAGGTGAATGGAAGGCTTGGGTCCGTTCTGCTTTCTTTGATAGAGTCAGTCTGTCCGCTACAGGATTCTACAAGTAAATAAATATGTTAATATTAAATAGCCTTCACATAAACCATCTAAAATCACAACAACACAGATAAGACACAGATATTTTGTTATTCGATTCTGTTATAAATTAATTTAGAAATATTATTTTGTCATTCCTTTAGTCTGCGTAAAGCCCAAGGTCTCATATGGAATGTAGGAAAATTAAATATATTACTGAATTAATTTGGTTTAAATCATAAAAGATAGATGGTAACAATAACTTTTACTTTCTTCTGAACAATTTGTTGTGGTAATTTTTATTAAAAAACCCATCTGAAAATCAATATTCTCATTGATATTGGTTGCTTATAAATCTCATAAAAGTCATAATTTGTTCTCACTAATTTATTTGCAAGTTTGCAACAAGCTTGAATACACGTGCTTTGCTACAGAACAATTGTAAGTTTTCACCTTAGTGAAACCGAAAAGTTGCTTACACTAATGTTGCTAGTTTTTTTAATTATTTTTAGGCTACATGGTTTTCTTCACTTAGAAGAACTGGTTGATTGATATTGACAGTAGAGATTTCAACCAGACCAAACAATTATAAGCTCCTTTAGCTCGAGAAGGGGAGAATCTAATTCTTTAAATTGAGAACTAGAGTTAACTTAATTATTCAATTTCATGAATTATAACATAAATTTCATGAAATTTCACAGGAATAAATCTTTTATTCTTTAAATAGATATTTCTTAGAATGTCAAGAATCTGTTGATGTTGTAAATTTTCTGGGATTAAAAGTGTAGGATGGAAGACCTGTGTAAATACTGTCATAGAAACTAAATAGTGGTTATGCCATACAGTTAGTTTTTAGCTAAGTGAAAAGAATCTCTAAAATCTGCTTATTATGAATATTTCCATTCTCTATTAAATCATGGTATAATGGTAGGAGTGAGGGAATAAAACTCATAGAACTGTGTAAACCTTTCTTTAAAGAAATGTGCATTATATCGATGGCTTGCATTTTTAAATATCAGTTATTAAATATTCTTCTTAAAACTTAAAAATATGTAATAACCTAGAAATGAACTACCAAGTATGAATTGGTCAAAATTAGATAAACAAATTTTTTATAGAATAGCATAACTAAGTACAAAGAAAGGCAATGTTAATCAGAGTAAATTTTGATAAGTGAAAATCCAATACCAGTACATGTAACCTAGGTCTAACGTACAAACACTATGCATGGAAGAATAATATGTTACTAGATAAATGATGTTACACTGAAATTATTTATACAAATAACAACACGTAATCGTTTAGCCTACTCATTTTATGTACAACTCCAAATCTTTCAAGAATGCATCACATTTAGAAATGATAACCAAGATTGTAACAAATTAATGTAAGAAATTGTAATCTAGGTATACCAGATGTTTTGTTTATTTTGAAGAGAAGTACAACCGGACGACGGTAGAAAGCTTAAGTGATGTAGAAAGCGATATGAGAAATCTGTAATAAGACCTGAGATAGAGTCCAAGAAATAGTTTGCAAAATAATTGCTTAGAGGTGTAAATTAAGATGTAAAGTAACATAAAATTTAAATTAGAATTTGTAATCTGTGTTACAAATTTAGACCATAAATGCAAGTAATAAATTTTGCAAAATGAATATAATTTGGCAAATTAATCACAATTCGAAATATCAAAATTAAAGTAAAATTCCAATGAAAATAAATTTGAAATAAATCAGCGAAAAGTACAGAAAGTAATCCACATGTCAATTGTAAATAACTAATCTGTTTTGAGGAAATTCCTTTCGCTTAAACATTTAAGTGTATTTGTGTTAACTTCCAAACAAGAGGCCTATAAGTAGATATAATTTTATTTGTAATATTTTATTTAACTCACATCATTTAGGCAAAGAAAAGGATTAAGTTAATTTGTTATATTATAGAGGCTGGTTAATTTTACATGGGGATCAGACTGTACAATAAATTACAGTCTGATATAAAGTACCTAGCACTAGCTAAGAAAAAATTAATGTACTTTTAACAGTCCAATGATTTTATTCCATGGAAGAGTTTGTGAAGATTAGAGATGTTTGAGACACTTATTTTAAGATTTGCTACTGTATGTTGAATTTTTTTTTTTTACTTGTTCTTCAGGTTAACTATTTTAATGATGTTCGCTATTTCTATATTATCATTGGCAATACCAAACTGTGTAATCTTAGAAAAGCAGGATAAATAAATAATGAGTACTTAATGCAACACCCATCGAACATCATAGTTCATAGTGTTCCATTAACCATGAACAGACATTCAGATTCTGTTTGTGTAATAATATTTGTTGGTAGAAAATAAGGTTCACATAAGTCTCTATAATATCAACAAAATGAGTTTTTGTGATCTGGTAGATACAGTGCACTATTATGATATATAGACTTACATTTGTTCAAATTGTGGATGGAATTAGGTTTTTTTATTTTGTACGTTGCATGTTAATCTTTTGTTGTGTATTAACACAGGACTCCAGATTTGACATATGATCCAGCAACCAACACTGGACGTGCCTTTAATTACTTCACCTATGGAGTGGCTTGTACTGAAGTGGAAGTAGACTGTTTGACAGGTGACCACCAGGTACTGTAACAGACTACACATCAAATAGATATATGTGAGGCGGAAAGTAAAAAGGGACCTCATCGCGGCAATTTCCGGTTTTTAGTTTTTGATAATATTGAATTAAGTTTTGAATAACAAACAATTTAGTGCAAAAATCATATCTCTATGATTTTTTTTGTTTATGTTACGGATTTTTTAATTTTATACAGTGAAAATGGGCATTTTGAGAAAAACGCAATTGAAATATTCAAAGTAACACAAAAACTTTATTTATAACATTTAAAAAATAAAATTTTTATACAAATTAGCTTAAAACATCCTCTAAAAAATGATATAAGAAAGTCTCTCATGAACATCCATCTTCATTATTTAAGTGGAACGTTTTCGACGCTTCGTCGAAGGTCCTGGGACAGGTCGAGGGCCGTCAGAGTTACTGCTGCCAGCTTCATCGATGTTTTGGGTTTCATGACAATACGGTTATTGTTTGGACAGTACATTAACTTATCAAAAATTAATTAATTTAATAATTAATAATGGTTATCAATAGTTAATTATAGCTTAACTAAAATCTTAGCTTTAAATGCATAGTTTAAGTGTGTTAGTACAACTACTAAGAGTAGGTGGTTTTTAAACCTGTAAAGAAAAGGTAACTGAAGTCGGGACAGGGATTTTTATAACCAGAAAACGTTCTCATTTTACAATAAACTCGTAGTAGTTCACTTCGTCGCTGCTAGAATTCATCAGAGAGTAGTTTTTAAAGTATTGCCTTGCTATCTGATGTGTTTGAGAAAAGGGACCTGTTCGCGGCCCATGTTATTTTCCCATAAGTGCGAAGAGGTCCCTTTTCCCAAGCTATGTTAATTTTTGTTTTTAGTGTTTTATCCGTTTACAACAGTTTTGTAATCAATTACAACTGGTAAAGGATGAAATGAAGCATATTAAACCGCAAACAACCGAAAATCGATATTTTTGACCTCATTCGATGAAACTGCTTGTACTGAAATTTTCAGTTTGCCGCGATGAGGTCCCTTTTTGCTTTCCGCCTCACATATTATGATTATATCGGTGTATATATCGGAGTATGTGAGATATATTTTTGGAAGAAATTTTGTTTAATGCCAACTATTTTTTTTAAGATCCATCTTGAAAGTTGTTGAGAAAACAAGAGTTTGTACCGTTCTCCGTTACAAAAAAAAAAGGAGAAGAATATTTGTTTGGTTATAAAGAAATGAATTTAAGTTTTTGATCTCAGTTAATTAAACAGCTTACCTTGAAGAGGTCTCCAGTGTTTGGTGCTTGGAGGTGCTTTGTGTATAAACTATGATTTTTTTTATGAACCATTTAACAACTTTACTAAAACTTCTAAACATGTACCGCACTTCTATAAAAACATATACATTGAAGAATACAAATCAATGATCATTGTACAACATGATAAATATAAAGGAAATCTAAGTTTAAGTACGTACCAGTTGGTAGAGGGCATTAAATAAAACACACACAGAAATAAGAAATAGTAGTTTCCAGTACACTCTTCCCCACTGTTAAACAGTTTCAGTTGTATTTATCACTTGATTGTACACACAATCAATGCACTGTCACGCTCTATTGCATTAAAAATCTATCTCCTGGCGTCAAAGATAATTCTTTATTCATAAAAATCTAGCTTTTTTAGTTAACTGATTGATTTTTCTTCTTTTAAACACTTACTAGCACTTGCTATTATATACTAGTAAAGTTTTATACCTATAAATTTGAATATAAATGAATCTGTTTAAAGAGAACATGAAAACCTTGCGCCTGTCTCTCACCAACGTTCAAGATAGAAGAAAGATAATGGTTTTGTCCTTTCTTCTTCTTCAGAATGCCCTTGCCTGATCTTTCGCTTCCGTCTTGATGAATCCTCATTGGTTTAGCTCGATTATATGGACTTGCTAGCTGTATATTATCGCACTGTTGCTAAGTGCCAAGGAAATCCACTCCCTCTTAACCTTTGGTCTGAATCGATTATAAAGTACCTTCGGTAGTCTTTACATCAAATCTGTGTACAATCATTTTTGTTCTATAGTTTCGTTGCCCTCTCTCTTTCCGTTTTATCATACCCATATTTTTATTTTAGTATCTTTGTTCTCATTTTTTTGAATCTATGTTTTTGTTGAACGTATATGCTTTTTACAAAATTGCAAACGTTACAAGTTGTATTCTTAAGCCTTTTAGAAATTTTAATCTTTGCAAGAAAAATCTGCTTTTGAAAAAACTTGTAATTAAAACACAAAAACCTTATAGGATCACTCATTAATTTGTCTTTAACTTACAATTATATCCGAAGCAAATAAAGGTATCACAATAATCCGAATATTTCCCAACAATTATTGCAGTTTTTTAAAATAAACTATCATTGTTTGAGAGACAAAGTGTGGTATCTTACTTCAAAAAAATTAATGCTTTTTGATACTGCCGGATGTGGTATCGTTTGAAAGAGCTTTATTTAAGGATATAAACTCTACTTTGTTTAAAATTTACACCAATTGACTTTCAAGATCTTAATCACTCTTACATGTTCAGGTTCTAAGAACAGACATTGTCATGGACGTAGGAGAGAGTATCAACCCAGCTATAGACGTAGGCCAAATAGAAGGAGCTTTCCTGCAAGGTTATGGTCTTTTCACACTGGAAGAGTCTATATATTCTCCTCAAGGTGTGTTGTACTCTAGAGGGCCTGGAGCGTACAAGATCCCAGGATTTGGTGATATACCTGCAGAGTTCAATGTGTCTTTATTAAAGGGAGCACCAAACCCTAGAGCTGTGTATTCGTCCAAGGTAAGTCATCGCTTCTTAAGTAAGCTCTCATCACCCTGTATTTCTACATTAATTGTTACTATATAGTCCAATCAGTAAGGGTGAAAAGAGGAGTCCAAAATAAATAATTGAACCGCTCATGTGAGTTGAGCGAATTTCCAAAATTAAGTTTATATGTTTTAGGTCTTCGTCCAATTATTTTGGAAATTGGTCTGCTCACCAAGGTGCTGAATAGATGCCGACATGTACGAAATATTTTAATAGAATTTGGAAATGCTAGGACCCGATTTACACACAAGCCAACTGGGCATTTGCCCAGAACGCCAGTTTTTGACGGGCGATGGAATTTGAGGTGGAAAAAAAGGGCAAACAAATTTGAGGGATGGGAAAAATAAGTTTTTTAAAGATTCAAGATTCAAGATTTTTTTATTCCACACATTTTTTACAAATACAAGTTACAGAATGACAACTAAACCAAAAATAAAAAAACAAAAATATATATAATACATATAACCATCCTTGTTTAGCTTAGTAACTAAAACATTAAGATTAAATTACAATAAGAACGGCTAATACATATTAACAAAACAATGCAAAAAATATGTGGTTAGGCATCTCATGACACGTGTTGAGATGCCATCCCTCTCAAAGACAGTGGTGCCGAGACTCCCCTTTTCCTTAGAACTCAATATATGGTAATGTAAAGTATGGTATGTAAAGTATGGTAATGCTTTGATTTTATATGAACTAGTTGTTTGGCAACATTTGCCAAAACATTCGGTTGTTTCTATTGTTGTAAAAAAGAAGTCTGTTACCGTAGAGAACTGCCATGGACAGAGTCAAGCGGAAATGTTAGATTATACTAACTATAGTAGTGTGCTTAAAAGTATTAGTCCTGAAACCAAATACTACAGAAATAGATTTAAAACTAATTTATCTTTACCTATACAGTATACGCATGTTTTATTAACGGTAGTTATAACAGCCGAATGAAACTGCAACAGCCATTTATTAAATAAGAAAAAGAAAAACAGACTGTATCTTCAAAAAAATCTTAGTATTTAGTTTTTAATGTACTGTTTTAAAAGTGATGATAAATAAGCTTGAATTTGTAAAATTGTGTAATGTTTGGGGGAACTGAAAAAGGAGGGAGCGGCTAAAGATTATCTGCCCAGAGCTGTCAATCGGGGGGACCTGTCAACCATAAAATACCCTCAATCAAAAAGTTAATTGCTGAGTACTTTAAAATTGTAAGAAAGTCCTGTAGTTAAAAAGGTAATATTTTTTACAAATTTCACATATTAGTTTTCTTGTTTTTGTACGATAGCATACTAGTTTTAATTATCTTATCAGAATCTCTGTAGATTTTTTTATCATTGAAAATTTTTGGGTCTACAATTATTTTATATTTATAATTTTGATTATTTTGACACAAACAGTTTACAAGCTAAGTTTTGTTTGTTAGTGAGTAAAATGTAGAATCTGTTTCTAGGCTGTGGGAGAACCACCGTTGTTTTTAGCATCGTCTGCGTACTTCGCTATCCTCGAAGCAGTCAAAGCAGCCAGACTTGATGCTGGTAAGACTGGCTATTTCCGATTCGATTCGCCAGCGACTTCAGCACGAATTCGAATGGCTTGTGCTGATCACATCACTGAAAAGGTAAGTTTAAAACTAACTTCTTAAGTTGTAACTAGCGTGGCCAGATGTGTAAATGTAACTATCGTATTAGAGATTGTACTTAATCTCATTTCAATACAAATAAGTATATTGCCCTACAAGAAAAGTGAACATAATAATAATAATAATAAGATAATGCTTGTAGATAACAGTTAACAGACATAATACCATATTATATTAAATCCTCCAGGGTAATTCAATTAAAAAAACAAAAAAGTCCATTTGACTTAAATAATTTTCTAAATTTTATTCAAATGAGCAAGTTTAAAAATAAAATACACAAGTTAAATACGAATAATACTAATATTTATTGCAAATATTGCTAGCCTAATCATCTTCAAAGATTACCTCTTCTTCGTGAGCCTTCTGAAACACCAATTATTAAATGACCAATTGAATTTCGACTCAAATGCCCTATATGACACAGCGAATATATATATATATATAAGAATCCAGAAAGTCCGTGGCAAACAATAGTTCTGATAACAGGCAGTCGACATCCGGTAGCCATAAGGTGTACACGTATTAACTGTGGTGTCTGAAATGTACTGTTGTTTTATTTGTTTGCATGTTTTTACTTAATGTTTTGACGGTCTCCATTCAATGAGAGATTTCTGATGATGGGATAGACATGGCGACATGCATAATATAATTAACGAAGAGATGTCAGTGACGGAAAAATGTGTGAAATACATATTACTAACAGAATCACTAACACTGATGCAACAACTGTGTTCATCTTATCATTTAACTCTGATTCAGCTTATGATTCTTGACACTGTTTGGTTTACAGATTTTTTAAATTCAAATAACTTGACAAAACATTAGCCCGGATAAAAGTTGTACTAAATTGAATAAAATGGTGAGGAAGATTAGAACAGAATGTGCGGGTACATTTAACCCTTGGGAACTGTTCTTAAAGAACACATAAATGTCACCAAAAATGTTGAATGCTCAACAAATATAAGGTTTTGCATTGGTGCTTCATTCAAAATAAAACTAAGATTTACCAGGTACAGTAGAACTCCAATTATCCGGACTCCAATTATCCGGATCGCCAATTATCCGGATTAGATTTGAATAAGAACATAATCAAACGGTTGCGAGACTTGGAAGCGTGGAATCGATTTAAAGTAGCAAAACAGCTGACTCTGCCTGGTATGTTCAAAAAATAATGTATTTTACAGTGATTTAGTGTTGTTTGTAAATATTACGTAATGTAAACATTGTCATTGATATTTTTTTTCATAATAAATACCGTAAATGTTCTCTATTGTGTTTTGTTTACATTTTTCTCCTAAAAATGGCCTTTTTTCGAGAAAAATCCAATTATCCGGATTTTTGATTATCCGGATCGGGTCTGGTCCCAATTAATCCGGATAATTGGAGTTCTACTGTATGTCAACTGATGATATAAGTGGGAATTAATTATTTAATTAATATAAAATAATATTTGTCATTGCCAAGTTAATAATTATATACAAAGTTTTCATTTCATTGCTTAGTAATTTTGAATTGTTTTCTTCTTTTTCTGAAATGTATGTTTTAAAAATAACTGGTTAGAATTATTCAATTAAAAAACAAAAACAATTTTTTGTAATTTCTACAATTTTTATTTTTGAATCTTGCCGATCGAGGTTTCGCCCTTGACAGCATTGACGAGGCAGCTTATACAGACTAAAGAATATTAGAAAAACAAACGTGTTTAAACATAACAACAAGAAAAAAGTTTCTCACAACAAAGAAAAAAGGAAAGGGAGTGGAAAGGGGGGGCATGGGTTGACAATGGGTTTAATAGAGGTGAGTTTTACAAAAATTCTACCTGATCGATAATTACAAGGCTAGCATCTTTACAAAATAATCTCTTAATTTCTAACATTTCCAAGGAATTTAATTTCCTACTTTTATCATTGAAGATGAAGAATCTTAAAGTTACTATTACAGTAGAGCGTTGATAATCCGAACGTCAAAAATCCGAACGTGTTCTGAGGCAGACCCTGTAAACATATCATTTTCGTAAATTTCAATTACTGTATTGCATCGTTAAAAATTTCACAAAAATCTTCATCGCAGTTTGACATTATTATCTCTTTTTAAACACTTCTTAATACCTGCTCTCACACGTCCTCACAACAGACTGGCTGTCAATATTTTTACTGTCACACTAATAAGCTGCTTTGGCGCTAGCAGTACCGTAAACATACAGAAAGTTCATTCATTTCTCTTTGTGTAATCATTATAACAGTGTGTCGTCCATACAGTAGTGTAGTATACAGGTTTTTTTTTTATTTTTCGTTTGTGTTAACTACAATGTACAAGTGAACTTTTAATTATGTACTGTACTGTAATTGAGAGTTACAAGTGTAATCATGTTGGTCCTACTGTGTACGTGCAGGTTCTTCTAAATTATAATATGTAAGTAGTCTTACATACTGTATTGTAATTACATTACTGCTTGTACTGTTTAACCACTTCAATCGATTAAAGGGCATAAATGGCATTTTTTTGGTTATTTTCAAAAATCCAAACAAATTGATAATTGGAACCCCCCTCGGTCCCAATTAGTTCAGATTTTTTACGCTCTACTGTATTGGAAAAATCTGACACTAAATGATTTTTCAGAAAAACTAGACACATTATGTCCCAATCGCCAACTTGTTTCATGTTCACTTAACCTACATTTAAAACTACGGCCTATTGGCCTACTTAATATTTTTTTTAATGTTAAAAACTGAATTAAATAACCAGGCTAAATCTGTTATATTCCCAACAGATTCTAATAAAACTGCACAAAATGGCGTAGAATCAACTACATTGGTAAGGTTAGTTATGCTGTTGGAAATCTTTTATAAAAGAAAAATCACTGTAAACCAACTTTTTATTGTAAAAACAACTTACGGAAAATGTTAATAAATTGTAAAGACAAAATATGGTGTTTATAACCTAACTTGTATCATCTGTAATGCAGCTTAAGTATGCCAGACAGGCCGTAGTTTTAAATGTAGGTTAAGTGAACATAAAAGAAGTTGGCGGTTGGGTCATTATGACTATACTCGCGGCCATGAAATTAGGCGGGTGAGAGAAATGGTGGTGTTGCCAGATATGGAACTAGTCAAGCGACGGAAGATCGAGATTCGCCTACCTCTACGCACGAACTGGCAACACTACTCATGCAGTGTTGCCAAGTTCAAACGCCTAAAATACAAAAATATTTTTACACTAGAAAACTCAAAATATTTTTTCAATAAAATTTAATAATAATATAAACTAGTTTTAATATTCATGTTGAGAAACATGAGTTCTTTTACTTTTTTTTTTTTTTTTTTTGGTTGCTGGTTATTAATAAGCTCAAAGAAAGAAACAGTAATAAATTACACAAAGTTACTCGCCAAAAGACAGAATCACACTAAATAAAATCATTCATATATTACAACTAACGAGAATGGATTATGTGACTGACGTGACGAGCAGTATTTACTTTACATTTGTGGGAAAAGAAAAGAGGATGTCTGGAGTTAGATTCCAAGAAAAACTAATATTTGTCTCATCTCTTAGGTATTAATTAGAACAAAATTAGCGGAATTATGGCTTAAACGAAAAAAATCATGGTACTATCATCATATAATATGTAAAAAAAATGCAAATGTTCTCTACAAACATTAAAATTATTTGTTTTTACTCTTGATTATAAAATAGCAACTTGCATCATTGCGCAAGGCTACGAGCTACGGTTCTCGCCGAGCGCCCGCGTATCTTTGTTCTTGATTGATACAATTATGCATTTTACAAAAGAATCTCATAAAAAAAGTTTAGAACAAAAAATTTGATTCATACGATTCTCTACAACTTTGACGCAGACGAAATCTTGCTGCCCAAAAAAACAAAAATCCTCACTTGGTGAATAATTCAATACACGGCGGTTTTGCATTAAACTACCATTTAGGTTTTTGTTAATTATTTACTGTCATAAGAAAAATAAAAAAGTCATACCTACAAGCACGAGAGAAAGCACGTGACCTTGCGCTTCAAAACCTTTACATGAAGGGTGTAAGTTGCAGAAATAACTACAGCACGAATTGGCAACACCGACATTTCTCTCACCCGCCTAATTTCATGGCCACGAGTATAGTTTTTCAAACTATTTAGTGTCAGATTTTTCCAATAATATTAACTTGTTAGATTCTCCGTGTCAATGACAAAAGTAGGAAATTAAATTCCTTGGAAATGTTAGAAATTAAGAGATTATTTTGTAAAGATGCTAGCCTTGAACTTAACGATCCGGTAGAGTTTTTGTCCAACTCGCCTCTATTAAATCCACTGTCAACCTTATGACCATAGGTACCCCACGCCCCCTCTCCCTTCCACTCCCTTTCCTTTTTTCTTTGTTGAGAGTAACTGTTCTATGTTTAAACACGCTTGTTTTTCTAATATTCTTTAGTCTGTATAAGCTGCCTCGTCAATGCCTGTCACAGGCAAAACCATGGTCGGCAAGATTCAAAAATAAAAATTGTAGACATTACAAAAATAGTGTTTGTTTTTTAATTGAATATGGAATTCTACCAAGTACCTTCGGTCATCACTATCAAGGTTATAATTATAGTAATGTTTTGGTTTGCTGTTAGCCTTCGGCAAAGAACAAATATAATAGTGAAATGATTGTAAACTAAACAAAAATAAATAAATAAATTCAACCACTAATAAAATTGTCAAAATATTTAAACACTAAACAGCTTTTTTTTTAAATACAAAACCACAATATACTGTACAGCCACATACGAGGCATACTCACGTGAGAGCGGGATCAGAAACAGCTAGGCTAGGATACATCAAAGAACCTATTTGGAGAAAGAAAAGGTGCATTTTCATTGACCTACAAAGAACAGATAGCCCGTAAATTATTGATTAGTATAGTTGTGATGTAATATAAAAATATAGGGAGAGCAGCTGAGGAAACATGTTGTGTGGCAGGTACCCTTCAACTTGTAGTAATCTAATATATATAAAAGCCAAAACCCACTGACTCACTCATCACGATTTCTCAAAAACTACCGAACGGATTGGAATTAATTTTGTATGTAGCTTCCTCTAGGGCCATAGGTGCTCACTAAGAAAGGGTTTGAAAAAATTTGAAATTTTAGGGGGGGGTTGGGGGGGATCAAAGTTATTAAAAAATGACTTCTTCAAAACTACCGAACGGATTGGAATGAAATTGGGTATGTAGCTTCCTCTAGGGCCATAGGTGCTCACTAAGAAAGGGTTTGAAAAAATTCGAAATTTTAGGGGGGTTTGGGGGAACAAAGTTATTAAAAAATGACTTCTTCAAAACTACCAAATGGATTTGAATGAAATTTGGTATGTAGCTTCCGCTAGGGCCATAGGTGCTCACTAAGAAAGGGTTTGAAAAATTTCGAAATTTTATTAGGAGTTTGGGGGGATCAAAGTTACTAAAATCATAATTTCAGATCTTTTATTATTATGACAATAGTGCTTTTATTATTTAAGATCTAAATATATAAAAGCCAAATACCACTCACTGACTGAACACTTAAAAAGAATACAATTACGTTAAAAAGACTGAAAATACCAACCACCACGGGCAACACCGTATGGGTCAGCTAGTAATAGTAACTAATAGTATTGAATACAATAGACAGAGATGCACGTTGAAGGGGCGCAAGTGGAAGCTTGAAGCGTTGTTGCAGTGAGTCTGTTAGTAACCATGCTCCGGCTAGATTCTTTCCTTTCCCTCGGGCCAGCAGAAAATAGGAATGTTTCTTGAATAAACACATTTAAAGACATTTCTGATTTGTTACCTTCATTCAAAGAACCGTCTCCACAACTAATCGTCCTGACATCAGCTGGGGCTCGCACGAGAGCCTAAATCTACATCAAGGGGACGTCCTCGCGGGGGAACCAACAGTGGTAACCCACAGCAAAGCGCACATCATAGTTGGGAACAGATATCTTGAACTGTTATTGGTCGATGGGGTTGTGGCATGGATATATAAAGCAAAGGATAGATATATTCAGAGAACTGTTCTCTGAAAAAACATTAGTTTAGGGAACAGTTCTTGAAAACCTGTTCTGTTCTTTCAGGCACATCTCTACT
>JAGFPH010000547.1:56480-70201 GCA_018207615.1 Philaenus spumarius
AGTCCAGGTAGAGGCCAGGTAAGTTCAACACACACAAACGCAGCTGATTAGGACCGACCGTATTTCCTCTACACTACCTAATGGGCTTTCCCAATCAAACTTTTTATTTTTTTTTATTAACGAATTTCCATAGGAAAAATGACCTATTGCAGTGACCCTTATGAAAAGACTCAAGGTCGGGAGTAGTAAATGAGCACCGATCATGGTCCCCAGAACACGTTTAGGGTGTCATTAAAAATTATATATATGTACTATATATATGTGTTCGCACTCTATGGGCCGAATTTTAAGTCCGATTTAGTCCAAATTTGGTACACATGTTAGTTGTACACGACCTTTGTTTTTTACACGACCTTTTATAGCACGCTTGGTTCCCCCAAAATCGATCAAAACGTAAAATACCATAAAAGTACCCGGTTCAAATCCAGGTGGTGGATTTTACCGTTGGGCATCTTCTAATCCGATATCGACGGCAGAATTTGTAGTTTGCGAGCGAAGTGAAGCATAGCCCAAGGCCGCAAGGTCGAGGTGCAAACTTGCAAAGCGTGTTTTTCCACTGCGAGTGGAACGAAGGAACGCGTGAGTCGAAGCTGGAGGCTTAGGTGCAAACAAATTTTACCAATATATTTCGTACACACAGGCAGCTATTCAGGGCCGTCGCGTCATGAGTAGACCAATTTCCTAAATATGTAGTTGGTTGAAAAATTAAACCATATATATAAACTTAATTTTTGAAATTTTCTCAACTCAGCTGTTCATCTGCGATGTCGAATTATTTGTATTTTTTTCTAGAAATGTTTAATAAATATAAATTGTACACATAATTACAAGAAAAGTGATACCAAGCATTCTATAATATATTGTAATTGTTGTAAATTTGGGATTAAAAGAAAATACGTAAACTGTATTGTTATTATACTTTATGATTAACATACATTCGCATATTCATTATAAATATAATTTATTAAAGCTGTTTTAATCGAATGAGATTTTGTTTAACCATGGGACACTAAATGGCAAAGGTCTTTTAATATTATGAAAATAATAAACGATTGTTTAGGTACCTAAATATATTTGTATACTACTTATAATTAACATTTTTCGACTAAAAAAGATCCATTATTCACTAGGTGACTAATGAACAGAAATATGGTCGTTTCTAATCTCCTGCGCTCTAGAGTGTGAGGTGACTTGACCTGGCCTCTACCCGCACTCCCTGTGTGCTAGAGGTACACATGTGTTTAGATAGTGTTATCAGAGATTTATCGAAATTGTATTTTTGATTCGTAAAGTAACAGAAATAAAAATCTAAATTTTTAGCTATAAACTTTTAGTGTTATTTAAAAAAAACAATCAGTTAATATTATTATGTGAATGCTATGTAGCCTATATCTAAATGTAAGCACCCCACTTAGTAAACTAAAAAGTTATTAAAGAAATTGAAATGCTATTTTAGCACAAATGTTTTACTTACCTTGGCTTGAAGAAGTATTTATTGTAATTTAGTGTACAGTCTACAGTTTGTAAAATATTTGTTGTTATTTTCAATGTGTATTTATTTATAAGTTTTTGCATATTTTCCTAAACTGTTGATAAAGTTTTTAATAAACGGCCTGTAAAATAATAGTTAACTTATTTATGGTATGATTTTCAGATACAAACAAAATTTCTTTTGGGTAATTTTACATATTGATGTTTTTGCTGAATAAATTAGATGAGACGATATTGTTTTTCAAACAAAACACATCGTGTTTGATATCATTCCTCCTATTTGTTTACTTACTCATAAATTATACTATATGTAGAATTACAAATTATGAGTCGGATAAAAAAGTTAATGAATGTATTAGAAGTACAGTACTAGTAGGTAGAGGAACTGCGAGAGCAGGGTGATTACACGGGTCAAACCCAGGTAGCTGGCTGGCCCGACTGCCAACTTACAGTTTGTGCAGAGTATAATAATGTCAACGCTACGCGATTCTTATGGACGAACCTAAATTTTGTAAGCATTCTTCCCCTCCTATCATATTTTTCTATTACGGCTGAAGGTCAAGCAGACAGTCGAGGGTTGTGCAACCTCACTTTGTGCAGGCAGCGCTCCAAGCAGTGATACGGACAAACTTGTAGAGAGCGACTCTGGTGCTTACTTTGGAAACTAAAAGGCGGTTTTTAAATCAAGTCCTGCGGCCTCTTAATTATGTACTGTACTGTAATTGAGAGTTACAAGTATAATCATGTTGGTCCTACTACGTGCAGGTTCTTCTAAATTATAATATTTAAGTAGTCTTACATACTGTATTGTAATTACATTACTGCTTGTACTGTTTAACCACTTCAATCGATTAAAGGGCATAAATGGCATTTTCTTGGTTATTTTCAAAAATCCAAACAAATTGATAATCGGAACCCCCCTTGGTCCCAATTAGTTCGGATTTTTTGACGCTCTACTGTATTGGAAAAATCTGATGCTAAATGATTTTTCAGAAAAACTAGAATCATTATGACCCAATTTAAAACTACGGCCTGTTGGCCTACTTAACATATTTTTAAATGTTAAAAACTGAATTAAATAACCACGGGCTAAATCTGTTATATTTCCAACAGATTCTAATAAAACTGCACAAAATGGCGTAGAATCAACTACATTGGTAAGGTTAGTTATGCTGTTGGGAATCTTTTATAAAAAAAATCACTGTAAACCAACTTTTTATTGTAAAAACAATTTACGGAAAATGTTAATAAATTGTAAAGGCAAAATATGGTGTTTATAACCTAACTTGTATCATCTGTAATGCAGCTTAAGTAGGTCAAACAGGCCGTAGTTTTAAATGTAGGTTAAGTGAACATAAAAGAAGTTGGCGGTTGGGTCATAATGACTATACTCGCGGCCATGAAATTAGGCGGGTGAGAGAAATGGCGGTGATGCCAGATATGGAACTAGTCAAGCGACGGAAGGTCGAGATTTGCCTACCTCTACGCACGAACTGGCAACACTAATCATGCAGTGTTGCCAAGTTCAAGCGCCTAAAATACAAAAATATTTTTACACTAGAAAACTCAAAATATTTTTTCATTAAAATTTAATAATAATATAAACTAGTTTTAATATTCATGTTGAGAAACATGAGTTCTTTTACTTTTTTTTTGTTGCTGGTTATTAATAAGCTCAAAGAAAGGAAGAGTAATAAATTACGCAAAGTTACTGCCAAAAGACAGAATCACACTAAATAAAATCATTCATATATTACAACTAACGAGAATGGATTATGTGACTGACGTGACGAGCAGTATTTACTTTACATTTGTGGGAAAAGAAAAGAGGATGTCTGGAGTTAGATTCCAAGAAAAACTAATATTTGTCTCATCTCTTAGGTATTAATTAGAACAAAATTAGCGGAATTATGGCTTAAACGAAAAAAATCATGGTACTATCATCATATAATATGTAAAAAAAATGCAAATGTTCTCTACAAACATTAAAATTATTTGTTTTTACTCTTGATTATAAAATAGCAACTTGCATCATTGCACAAGGCTACGAGCTACGGTTCTCGCCGAGCGCCCGCGTATCTTTGTTCTTGATTGATACAGTTATGCATTTTACAAAAGAATCTCATAAAAAAAAGTTTCCAACAATAAAATTTGATTCATACGATTTTCTACAACTTTGACGCAGACGAAATCTTGCTGCCCAAAAAAATAAAAAAATCCTCACTTGGTTAAAAATTCAATACACGGCGGTTTTGAATTAAACTACATTTAGGTTTTTGTTAATTATTTGCTGTCGTTTAAAAAATAAAAAAGTCATACCTACAAGCACGAGAGAAAGCACACTACCTTGCGCTTCAAAACCTTTACATGAAGGGTGTAAGTTGTAGAAATAACTACAGCACGAATTGGCAACACCGACATTTCTCTCACTTGCCTAATTTCATGGCCACGAGTATAGTTTTTCAAACCTTCTGAAAAATCATTTAGTGTCAGATTTTTCCAATAATATTAACTTAAAGATTCTCCATGTCAATGATAAAAGTAGGAAATTAAATTCCTTGGCAATGTTAGAAATTAAGAGATTATTTTGTAAAGATGCTAGCCTTGAACTTAACGATCCATTAGAGTTTTTGTCCAACTCGCTTCTATTAAATCCATTGTCAACCTTATGATCATAGGTACCCCAAGCCAGGGCTATAGAATACAAGGGCTAGACCAGTCCGCAAAGGAAAGCGTTCCCGTCCCTGCCTCTGTGATGACATCACGTTGGTACCTGCTCCATTCCCAACGCTTCTCATAAGTATTCGCTGCTAAAATAATTTCAATTTCTTAGCAAAGCTGTAACATTTTTATGATGCGATCTTCTTTAGTTTTAGTATTGACACTACACAAAGCAATAAGTACACTGTAAACAACTAGTTTAAAGATTCTGTAAGAAGAAGACAGGGTAATAATAAAACTATCTAATTCGTAGGTAATAAACCTTCGTAGTGTACTAATGTTAGCATACTTTAAATTTAATTCTCCGAAACATTTCTGAAAACTAAACACGAAATTGAACACATTATTGAAATTAATTGTATTTATTACAATAAAATACTACAACTTGAATGTCATACTGCAGTTTAATAAAACATGTGTAATACTTATAAAATAAAAGATCATTTAATGTTTATGTTCATATTGCTTATCTATGCTATGGTGCTACATACTAATTAAAATTCTTTTACAGTTTTTTTGCTGATTTCACCCATGATTGATTGATCAAGGCCAGCATGATAACTGATTCTACTGTCTATATGTATTTCATCAAAACTCAAAACACACGTCTTTTCCAATGACGTTAGATTTTCATTGTTTTTAGACATTAAACTCAATACATTGTGTAGAATACCCTGGATTGCATTTAAACTTTGAGATCCACCTTTTCAAAGTAGTAGGCGAGGGAAGTGGTAAGCCTATTTTTCTCTTAAAAAGTCATAAGATTTTTGACTAATAGCCCTTAAAATGATACTTCTAGAAATATCGTCACTATTCCACTTAACTATTTTTTTTTACTTGAAATAGCTTTTATTTGATTATTGGTAAATATTTTTGAAGCGTTTTTAAAAAAAATGTGACATCTGTTTTGACACATTTCATTTTTTTATTTACATAATGTTTGCTTAAGAACGTTTTTTAGTTTTTGACCTTAACATTCTTTTAATTTTTTTTCACATGCTCTACGATTAGTTTTCTTGTTTATTAAATCATTTTTCAAAGAAGTAACTTCATTTAATAATTATTTATCAATGGTTTCTTTGTTTACTAAACAATTTGGGCACTCAAAATTATCCTCAGATAAGTTTGAACTATTACCAGAAGAATCGTTAACATTGTCACCTGAATAACATTCGCCAACTGGGATCTCACAAGCTTAAACTATTTTGCATTTTTTTGGACTGAGAGTATTTAAATGTTCTAGAGCACATTTCCTTACTGCTCTCTTTTCAAGCCTATCACCTCGTTTACTACTGGCACAAAAATCAATGTTTACATTACCTAAATTAAGGCTGGGAACTGCACCTTCTCGAAGTACTTTCCTCAAAGGAAGCCCGAGAAGTCTGTTTCTCAAATCGTCTTTGTACGAAGTTTCATCAAAATGATCACTGCACACTCTTGCATATTCAGTGTTTATTTTGTCACTCCGTTTACATTTGTTTACCCATAACGAACAAATAACAGAATCATTTGGAAAACCATGATAAATCACCGAAGTAGTTTTCTTCGAACGATTTTTACAAGTAGCCACTGAACATATAGGCATTGCTTTAACATTTACCCGAACTGGACAAAGGTCTTTAAACAAATGACAACGGAGAATATATTATGTTATGTCAATATTTATTGTTTAAGCGGGAAGAATTGAGAGGGAAGTTTTGGCGGAAATGCATGAGAACTAAGGCGAACTGTGCTTACAAGGTGTGTCTTGGTACCAGTGTGACGTCACATAGGAGGGGGGGGGGCAAGAGGAAGGTTGGAACAGTCGGCGAGCGTCAACATCAAAGGAGTGACCCAGCCCTTGTATTCTATAGCCCTGACCCCACGCCCCCTCTCCCTTCCACTCCCTTTCCTTTTTTCTTTGTTGAGAGTAACTGTTCTATGTTTAAACACGCTTGTTTTTCTAATATTCTTTAGTCTGTATAAGCTGCCTCGTCAATGCCTGTCACAGGCGAAACCATGGTCGGCAAGATTCAAAAATAAAAATTGTAGACATTACAAAAATAGTGTTTGTTTTTACTTTCTCCACCCTATACGTAGTATATGGAGAAAGTATTGTTTTCGTAAAAATGTTCGAATTTGAATTTTCAGTTGCATTATCTGTTTTGGTGCTCCCAGAACCCCCAAAAATTGTTTAGTGCAATTATCTGTGTTGGTGCTCCCTGAACCCAAAAATATTTTTAGTGGAATTTTTTGTTTTGGTGCTCCCTGAACCCAAAAAAGTGTTTTTAGAGTGGTGTCTGTCTGTCAGTCTGTCTGTATGTATACACGACCAGAGAGGACACTATTGGTCCGATTTTCATGAAATTTGGTATGTAGGTACTAAACCCTAATATCTCCAGGCGTTTTTTTCATTTTTTAGAATTCTAAATTTTTAAGGGTAATTTACCCCTAAAAACCCATAAAAAACAACAAAAATTCTAATTTTTCAAAAACGGCTCTAACGATTTTGATCAAATTTTCAGTATTTATAGTGCTTAAGATGCCAAACAAAATGACACCACCCGCTTTTATCAAAACTTCAGCGTTTTATAATTATGGGGAAATGTTTAAAAATAAACAAGTTTGTGTTGTCAATCTAGCATCACGGCAGCGGCCGCACGGGGTAGCACCACGGTAGCGAGCACGGCTAGTAATTCAAAGGTCGTGCGATCGAATCCCGCCTGGGACAATAACTTTTTTATACGATTGACGTAGGTAGAATATTATTTTTTTGTTTTGTTCTAAAAAGTAGTAAATAAAATGATTAAAAACAATATTATTTTGACTACAGTAAGTTGGGAGAAAGTTTGTGTCAGTTAACTGATACCGATTATTTAATTGAATATGGAATTCTACCAAGTACTTTCGGTCATCACTATCAAGGTTATAATTATAGTAATGTTTTGGTTTGCTGTTAGCCTTTGGCAAAGAACAAATATAATAGTAAATTGATTGTAAACTAAACAAAAATAAATAAATAAATTCAACCACTAATAAAATTGTCAAAATATTTAAACACTAAACTGCTTTTTTTTTAAATACAAAACCACAATATACTGTACAGCCACATACGAGGCACACTCACGTGAGAGCGGGAACAGAAACAGCTAGGCTAGGATACATCAAAGAACCTATTTGGAGAAAGAAAAGGTGCATTTTCATTGACCTACAAAGAACAGATAGCCCGTAAATTATTGATTAGTATAGTTGTGACGTAATATAAAAATATAGGGAGAGCAGCTGAGGAAACATGTTGTGTGGCAGGTACCCTTCAACTTGTAGTAATAATAATAGATAATAGTAACTAATAGTATTGAATACAATAGACAGAGATGCACGTTGAAGGGGCGCAAGTGGAAGCTTGAAGCATTGTTGCAGCGAGTCTGTTAGTAACCATGCTCCGGCTAGATTCTTTCCTTTCCCTCGGGCCAGTAAAAAATAGGAATGTTTCTTGAATAAACACATTTAAAAACATTTCTGATTTGTCACCTTCATTCAAAGAACCCTATCCACAACTAATCGTCTTGACATCAGCTGGGGCTCGCACAAGAGCCTAAATCTACATCAAGAGGACGTCCTCGCAGGGGAACCAACAGTGGTAACCCACAGCAAAGCGCACATCATAGTTGGGAACAGATATCTTGAACTTTTATTGGTCGATGGGGTTGTGGCATAGATATAGAAAGCAAAGGATAGATATATTCAGAGAACTGTTCTCTGAAAAAACATTAGTTTAGAGAACAGTTCTTGAAAACCTGTTCTGTTCTTTCAGGCACATCTCTACTGACCATTCGCCACTGACTTCAGAACCCTACAAAACTGACAAATTTGTAGATTTAAAAAAAAACCTATATCTTTATTACACTCAATTGTATTAAATTATTTTTGTGTTTTGTTTCATGTAATAGTTCACTGAACCTGATCCAGGAACTTACAAACCTTGGAATGTAGTTCCTTAAACAGCCACCAGGAACAGGACTAAACAACCTAGTATAGTGTGATGACCTGGGTTGTGAATGTGATTGACTTGAGAAAGTTTGCTTAGCAGTGCCATAGGTATTACTGATGCAGATATTATGTTTAAGTGTAATGTATTTGATAGCCTGTAAAATGAGTGCTACTGTTTGGAAAACGGGACTCAAAAAATGATTCCACTTTTTTTTAATATTGTCTTCAAGAAGAAGATCATAATAAATAAACATATGAACTAACCTCTCATGCGAAAAACAGTAAAACACAGTTTGAAAAAAAGGTTCTTAAAACACACTCTAACTAAATTGAGCGATAAAAATTGCTGCAAAAATATAATGTTTTATTACAACCTTGGTTGATAAAGCCACCGGCAAAGCATAAGCATAAGATCTTGACCTGACTTGTAGAAAAATTAAATACGCAATTGACTCAAAATTAGTTCTTACCATGCAAACTTTTGGCTCACAACTCTGAACAAGTAAAATTTATATCAAACTTATTAAGTTTTTTAACATAACAATTAGAAATTGTTGTAAGTGTAAAATATAAAATTTCAATATAACTACACTGATCGATAACGACTGCTTGCTGAAACGCCAGACCTAGTACAGGGTGTTTGTAACAAAAGTAATATTAGGCCAAGTGCATAACAGTGCTTTAAATATAAGTAAGATCTATTACAACAAAATAGAGTTTTCATGTTGAAAGATGCTAAATATTATTTTTTGATAATTGAGAACAAAATTATTGTACAAGAGTAACATAGGAATCTTAGATAACCAACGGGTAATATTTAATGTTTAGTAAATCATGTAAAATATAGTTTTAAGGCTTTTACTATAATAGAATTTCTAAACAAAGTCTTCCAAACATAAAATATTTCAAAGTTAACTTTTACTACAAAACATTTCCTTTGGGAAAGTTCAACCTGTGCTATATGTTTTGTGAATCTTTTTAATGTCATGAATAGATTATCAAATATTTAATTTAATTCAAACAACAGAAAAATAATTAAGTATATTGTATTAACAGTAGAATTTGGGTAAATGGGTCCAGGACCGTACACAGTCCCGAATATCCTGGATTGACTAGAAATAATAACAATTACATACGCTACTAATTTTTAATGTATAAACACAGCAAACATAACAAATTTTATTTATATTTAAATAAATTTAATTATTTTATTGTAAACACACATTTAAATATATATAAATCACTCTCCATTGCCCATTCTATAACTATTCCGATCATATCAGTCCTCTGATTTTAAATTTCCTTCCTTCATAGACTTCTGTAATACTTGATGCAACTCCTAATTTCAGGCCATCCTGTTAGTTGCCAGCCTAGAACATCCTGAGGAAATCTTCATCTGATGTTTACTAAATCAGCTCATATCTGCATAATCCGTTATTCTTCTTTCAATTTTCATCCATTCTTTAATAAATCTATTGCTGATCTGGTGTGCTGTAGAGAAACACAAAGATCTCCTGATCGTATCCATTTGATGGTCTTGCTTTATTAAACTTATCTGCCATTTTCCAAATCTGCTTCATACAGTTTTCTACCTCTGTTTCATTTATGTTTTACACAAAATGTATTATGGTTTCATGGAACCATTCAAATAGCTAATGATTTATTTCAGTTGTTCTATCCACCTATCTATCTTCCTTTTATCTGTATCAGTGTCATCGAACGCAATATCCAAATATCTGTAGTGCGCGCAGGAGTGCTCTACTGAATATAGCCTACCTCATAGGGAAGATTTCCTTACTGTGTAAATTCTTCTTTCAACTTTTGTGTATTTACTGCATATTAACCCTTACGTTTCCTATCACCAATCATCATCAAACTGAAGTGCATACACGCATCTATTAACTCAATGCCTATTCTGTATACCTTTCCTCCAAATTTCTACCCTTACAGCTGTATGTTCATTTTGTTTTAAAATGGATAAACTGCAGCATCTTTTCCTCAAATCCTTGATAACCAGAAACTATTATTTGAAATATTTTCAATAAGAATCAAAGATTGTTATGAATGTTTACAGGAAGGATATATTGTGACATTAACTTAATCTAACAATATTATAAAATATTGTACGTTGTAAAATATGCGTATGTAAATAGTTTTATATATTAAGCTAAAAGTCTCTATAGAATATTACTAAAGGAATTTATATTTTTTATGGTTTTTGAAATCTAATATTTTGTAAGACAAGAGTATTAAATTGTTGTTAGTTATTTGTTTACCTAGTGTTTCAATCCTTCCTTAATTTTCCCCAAAGATTTGGTTTGTGTTAGTTGTAGGTTGGCCTAGCTAGCTCAATCCCTGTACGTCTCTGAAAACTGCTGAAGTTGGTTAGTTTGTTGTTAAATTAATGTAATTGTAGACCAAATCTGCAGAGCTCGTAACAGTTCACTTTTTAACTTTTTTTTTGCACAGTCGCTTAAAGTTACTTTTTATAAAATTATTCACTTTTCTTCACTTGGTTTACTAATTTAATGTTTGAGATATTATATAACAATTCATCGAGTTATAGTATATCATATTACTAATCGCCTACAGTACTAAATATTTTTGTTCGCATATTTGAAATAATTTTGTTTACAAAATTACAGATTGTGTTTGCAATGCTTTGTCTTATAAATTATAACTGTGCAATAAAGTATTAAAACTATGAAGGTGCAAATTTCAGAACTTATAGTTGGATAAAAATGATCCCAAAGGGTACAGGTTAAGTGATTTTGGGGAAAAACATTCAAACGATGATCTGGCTTGTAAAATCTGTGATAAAATTAAACATTCTTATGGTAGAATCATAGTCAACAAATCAGTAAAAAGAATAATCAACGAACATGTGCTCTTAGTTAGAAAAGAGTTACTTTTTAAATTTAGGATTCTGCAATATTTATACCATCCACAAGACTTTTCTCAAAGGTTTAGAGGAACTTGGTGAAAATGCTTCAGAAATTATTTTTTCTATCCATAATTTCTTCCATAAATGACCAGGCAGATGGGAAGATTACAATGACATTCAAAGACAACCTGTTAGATTACAAATTCGTAAGTTTATAGAACATTGTCTAAGTCGGTGGCTTACTATACTGAACAGTGCTGAAAGACTTTTGGAACAATAGGGAGCCACAGAGAAGTATTTTTTAACATATTTGCCAAAGCATAGGCAAAATTGAATGAATATCTCAAATCTGTAAGGTTGCTCTAGAAATCTATAATGAAATATCAGAACTTAATTTTGTCATGTCTATTTCTCAACTCTTTACAAGCATCCAAGGCTTCTTCCAAAAAGAAGAACCACTAATTCATCTTTTACATTCTGTGCTGTCCTAGTTATGAAAATGTTAGGAAGGATTTGCAAATTAGAAGTTCTCAAAGATTATGATTAATGATCATTTGTTAATACTGAAAATCTACATCCTTTGAAAGAACTCACATTTTCTGATGAAATATCAACAAACTTGAAAAATGTTGGAGGAAATTATAGAACTTTTTCTGTCTTCAAGTTTCTGTTTTCAAAAACATGTTTTTGAAGTTATTAAGCATGTTGTAAACAAATTTTCTGTTACAACTCCTCTGCTTAAGAGATTATTATGTTTAGATCACTAAAGAGTTGCCAAAGTATAGTTGAAATTACTAGGGACATGCCATGACAAGTCCAAACAGATATTCTCCTGGATGCGTGGAAACTTCTTCAATTAGAAAAAGATTAACGAAAATCAATTGATCTTTATTGGTCTCAGTTTTTTTTTAACAAATCTGATTCCACTGGAAAAACTTTCAAGATATTTCAAGACTTCAAAGATATTTTCAACAGTTGAAAAAGTTACCAAAGCTTCATTATCCCTGTCACATCGCAATGCTGATGTGGAAAGAGGGTTTTCCACTTCAGGTAAGACGCTTATTAATGATAGAGCGTTTATGTCTGAAATAACCTCAAATGATTTGTATATAAAGCTAGAGAATAAACCCTTAATAAATTAAGGAATTTAAAAATAAGAAACCACTATGTTACATCCTAATTAAAAATAAATAAGACATAATATTAGAATTTAATAGTAGTGCCTATTATATATGAAATAATTTGCTTTGACGTGAGTTAGCGATATATTGAACCAATATAAAGTATTTAAATTTCAGACAAAATGAGTTTTAACCTTAGGCCTATGTTTATAATATATATCTTAAAAAAAAATTGGGAAAAAAGTTATTTTTAAAAAAATTATAAAACTAACAATTACCGTACTCCAAAAACGTTTAGAAAATGAATTTTGTTGAATATTACATTTTTATTTGTCAAAAACTATTACATCCTAAAAGTCCATCCAAATTTAAGGACAAAGAGTTTAATTACAAAATTTGATATATACAAACAGCTCTTACTCTTAAGTTTATGTTATTTGGTTCAAGAAATTTGGGAGTTCTTATGTTACAAGATTTACCTTTTAGTTGTCATGTTGTAAATAATATATTTATAGTAAAAAGAGCTTATTCTCCCTAGGGTTTATTTGTCGGTTCAGATGAATTTTAATAATACTGTTGTTCTAAATGTTTTATTTAATAGTCTAAAATCAGGATTTTTATTAGATCAGGATTGGAATTTACTTGTATTGTTTGGTCTCCTCAATGAAATATTACATAAAAATGATAGAAAAAGTTTAAAAAAAAAATTGTTTGTGTATTGTTTTATTACAAAATTTTAATTAAATAAACAACAAATTTAGGTGTTAAGGCATAAGGAATTTTTAAGAGTTTTTGATGTTAATTCGTTGGTGTTTAGGAGTAATTTGTTGAGATTATGTTTCTTGAGAGGAGTCATGCATAGCAGGATTGATGACAAAGACAAATCCTGAGAGCCTAAGACAAATGTGCCGGTATCATTTGACCTTACAGGAGAAGAATCAAAAGACCGCTTTACCAGGAGGCAACTGTAGAACCAAGGCTCATGGGTTGTTGCCGCTGAACTTTTCAAATATTTGCTTTATATAATGCTGGTCGTGTGGTCACTCATAAGGTGGATGTTTCTTGGGTTTTGCCAAATATCGTAGGGCTATTTTGTCTATATTGAACCACCTTTAATAATGGTTTGCAAATTTTGGTTGATCAACAGTTAGGCATAATGTGTTAGTTTATTATTTTTATTATTATTTCGTTGTATATAGTGTGTTCAAACATGTATTCGATGTTTTGCTTTATTAATGATTTTACAGTTTAGGCAGGACTTATTATTTTTGTACAAATATCACCCCAGTACTTGAGTCTAGGACCGAGGGCCAGTTGCCTAAAAACTTTGACGAGGGTAATTTGACAGCCAGGGGCTTGGCGGAGCGAGGGCCAGCCGGCTAAGGATCAGTGACCTGTTCTACTGTGCGGTGGGTGTGCGGGTGGAAAGGTTTTAATTATCGTTTATATATTCCGATAACAGTATGATTATAATATTTATATAATTTTAATATTTCGTCGTATTATCACTTTATATAATTAGAATAAAAAAAAAA
>JAGFPH010000547.1:70211-81814 GCA_018207615.1 Philaenus spumarius
ACTTACCTAAACTGTTTAGTCATAGTATTTTGCCAATAACAGTATGATTATAATATTTGTATAATTATTAACCTTAAAAACTCTTCTATAGAAATTAGTTTAGAGTCGTACTCTATGCATTTAATCTTACCCCTCCCCTGAATCACTTCCGCTCTGGGGAGTCGACTGGCCCTCGGCCCTACCTGGCTGTTTTGACAGTTTTATGACCCCCACGGCAAAAGATCGGCTGGCCCTCGCTCCGTTTTCCCCAGTACTTGGGGTGTTAGCCTGTTGGGGTTGATTTTGCAATATTTGATTTTGGTTACCGGTACCTTTTGTATTTTAGTTTTGTAAAAACGTAAATTGTAGTTTTATATTGCAATAAATTTATTCTACTTGCAAACAAAACTACTTTTTGCATTACACAGGTAAGACAACTGCATAGATCCGAAATTTTCATGAGGGAAAACAGTTTGTCCTTTTCAAGCTGTATAATTAACTTTGAAAGGTTTCCATTATTTTTATCGAAATAGCAGATGAAGGACCGAGTAAGACATGTTTACACTAAGAAAAAACTACTGTGACAATCATTGCCAAAAAGTTCTGATTAGATTACCCCCTCCTCCTATAGTTGTTCTCTGCTTGTTCCTCTTTAGTTTTAACCAAACCATGAAAATTGCAATAAGAATAATGTTTAAAATTTCACTCAAAATTTGTGTTTTCAATTAATTGTCAAAACTAAATATAAATAACTAAGTTAATAAAGCAATTAGAGTAACATTTCATAAAATATTAGTTTAAATATTAACATTTTGTTATACGTTAGGCTTCAATATAAAAACACTTTGATCATTTTATGCAATAACCGAATTTTAAGTTAATTAGAAGAGAGAACATGAATATCTTCAATTAATTGAAATCGTTTTAAGTAGCCAAAATCCTGGTGTGAGTTTGATGAACTAAAATGACATTATTGCTTTGTCCACATCCTGGATATATTTTTTAAAACTATTGCCATCTTTTTAGTAAGTAAAGTTTGTGTTACAATATTTAGTTACGCTACAATAAATGAAGATTGTAACAAAAATATTAAAAAACAATAGTTGGAAATCAAAACTCTCAATTATAAGACTGAAGTTGAAGGTACCACACCCTATTCTCACATCCCTTAAAAGTTTAGTTAAATTATTCTAAAGTTGGCTGCATTGACAATGGCATCTGCGTATTCAATGGAATAGTGTTATTTGGTTGGTGGAAACGGATCACGTGATCTTAGTCGAGGTGGGGTGCAGGATCCAAACAACGGTCTCGCCGGCATTGTGGATTATAGTGTCTTTGTAGTTTGTGCGTTTGTGTTTCGTAGTTCGTTGTTTGGAAGGATTTTTTAATTTTGTATAGCATTTGTTTGACAGGATATTCTTAAGTTAACAGGTATGTGTTAGTTCAATAAATGCATTTTTGTTTTATTATCTGTGTGGATGAATTGATAAGTCATTAGCATAAAAATATTACATGGTGATTATGTTAAAACACGTTTTCATAGAGGGGAGAGTTGTTAGTCAAAGTTTTTGTTATTTCTGAATGAAATAACTACTATTTATTAAGTAAATGCGTTATATTGTAACTATATTTTCGATTTCTATAACATTTATAGTTTAAATTTGTACAATTTCAAAGTTATTTGCCCTAATATAAATAATTTTGTTAACATTTGTAAATGAGATTTAGCGGAATAGAAAGTGATTTTTTTTATCTACCTGTTTTAAATTTGCTGAAAACTTTTGTTTTAATCAAAATACAACTCAAAAGAGCACAAACGATTCAAACTAATTTCACACTAAAAGTAGTGCTTCAGCCCTGGACCTACCTTACTGTCAGCCTAGACTAGTAGGCTACAAGGGCCGACAATATTGCTCCAAACTTTAGGCCTGTATTACACCATCATCAAAGATCTTTGATAAAATTTCTTTGATGCAATAGGCTATGTAATTTTTTTATCAAAGTTAGCAACACATAAAATTTGATAGTGTAATACTGTATTATACTATCAAAGATCTTTGATCAAAGGTTCTCTCTTAGGCCTGTATTACACTATCAAAGCTGTTTGATCATTTCTTTAATGAAATATTTGATAGTGTAATATGCAATCTTTTATCAAAGTTGGCACACATCAAATTTATTTGTCGAAGGTTCTCTAGGAGAGAACCTTTGACCAAAGAACTTTGATAGTGTAATACAGGCCTTAGAGAACCTTTGACAAATAAATTTGATGCTGCCAACTTTGATAAAAGATTGCATATTACACTATCAAAAATATTGCATCAAATAAATTTGATCAAAGATCTTTGACAAAAAAATTTAATAGTGTAATACAGGCCTTAGGAAATACTACATTTCAATTTTGTTTATCATTGGGCTTAAGTTTAAGGTAGGATTTTGTAAAATTAAAGGGTTAATTATTTTAAAATTGTATTAATTTTAAATGTTTGAAGTGGAAAACATTAGGCTATAGGGCTACTTAGCCTACGTTTAGAATAGGATGCAAATTTTTTTTAAATTACGTCTAACTTAGTGCCTTTTTTGGTCCTTTCACCTCTACAGCTTTCACCTGAATGGTTTTGATAAGTTAGGCCTTATTTATTATTAATCCATAGTAGGTTTTGTACAAATATAATTAGGCCTATGTTGCACTTAGTGTCAGTGGTGACAACATATAGGCCAATCCTTTGCTTTTGGGAATTAAGTTTTTGTTCCATTTTTTGCTTCATTCTTAGAATGTTGAGTTGAAATTACATTACAACCCTACGCCAACAGAAATGGAAACATTAAAAAAAATATAGCTCTTGAAGTTCTAACTTACAGCCTTTAGTCACACTAAAAATGTCTACCTGCATTCACATTTAATAGTAGAATGTAAAAAAAGGTCGTCATCTTCAAACATATCTGCTGAGAGTCCAAACTTACGCCAAATGTTCTTAAACTAAGGTAGGCCTAGGTAGGCTATTAGACTGTACAAGATCTGTTTGTGAAAATAGACATTTTATGATAAGTAAAGGAGTTCAGCAGTAATTTTTTATGAAACAATCATAGGTTTGAATGCAGATTGATATAGAAAATTTCAGGAATTAAAAATAAAATAAGATATTCAAATATAGGCTAGACCTATTAGAAAAAGCACATCTGTCCTCTCAAATAGGATAATTCTTTGGAAATCAAAGATAAAATCCATGCAAACTTAAGAATGAAGTTGATGTACAGTAGGCCTCTACAGTAATTTGCATAGTTTACCTCTTGTCCACAAAAATATAAAATTATAGGTCTACCTCTTGTTTTTTGCTCAAATGATGTAGCTGTGTACAATTAATAAAGTTCTTCTTCTGAATATTTTGCAATAAAAATCAAATGTTACTTCTGTTTCCTCTTGTATCACTAGCCTAGGCCAAATGTTTTGCACTTTAATTTATATTTTCTAGGTATTGGTTTTCATCAATACCATGACACATTCTCAAACCATTTAAGACTTAAAGGCTGAGTCAATTGCGATTTGGTGCATTATCACTAGAACGATAACACACAGAAAATAGCTTTGACAACAATAAAAAAAGCTATCAAATTGATTTTACAGTAGTAAAAATAGAACTGTAATTGCACTTAAATGGGATAATTATCTTAAAGAGGCTATTGAGTGGAATAAATAAACTAGTTTTTATGATGCCTTGGAATGAATCATTAGTTGGAAGAAATCAGAGCTGAACCTTATGGTAAGCTAAAATATCTATAGTGTGTTTTAAGTTCTCTAAAAAGATATTTGACTCCCTAGCCCACCCCCTAAGGCCACACCTACACATCCTGTTCCCTATGTAGGCATGCTGTATAGAAGGTTTTTTCAGGTTAATAAAATACCTCCCTAATCAAAATTGGGTGAGCAAACTGTTGATAAAAAGAACATTCTGCTTTAGAGAAAAAGCAAGAGATTCAACTGATTTCGTCCAACAAATTTTCTTGTAAATGTAATGAAATTAACTTGCAGTACTAAATCACACTTACACAAACACTAATGTCTTTTTGGTTTCAAAATACAACTTAAGTGTTTGAAAAAGACTGTAACAAATTTGGGTTACTACTGGCTTCTCTCGCCTAAGGAAAATTTGTAATGTACCTTTCATATTTTAGTTATTATATATGAGTTTTATTTTGTAAAACACAAACGTATGAAACAATATAAAATCATGGCCTTAGATATCTTGACTCAATTCAGTGTCCTAGAGTCCATATAGGCCTATTTTTTTAAGAGAAATTGGTATGTTCTCTTGGTTTGAGAAATGATAAGAGAGGTTAAATAAATAAGTTACATTGGGTCAAAGGTGTTCTACAAAAGAATACAAAAACAACATGATGTATTTTAATTTGAGATTGCATAATATTTTAAAAATAGTTTGTCAATTAATGTGAATAGTCTACAGATTTAAGTAAAAAAATACATCTAACTATAAAAACAGACAGTAACATGATTGTATAAAAGTACAAAATAACATTAATTTTTAAAGTGGCTGTCATTTCCTTTTCTACTTTTAAAATATAGGCCTACACCGATAAAATGTTTAAAGCAATCCATACATTATAAAACATTAATAAATTAATACAATTTTAGAATACAGTATAAGCCTAAATCACATAAATTGACAATTATACTTAGCAGTAATCACACTCAACTACAAAAGAGAAAAGCAAATAAGACGAGTTTATAACAAACTATTAGAAAAATCAAAAAGTGTTTTATTAGTAAATTTCGGATTTGTTTCAAGGGAGATTAGATTACCAGGTTGCTGTTTGTAGAACAACAAACTCTGCTCATATTGGGAATTTTTATCTTATAATCTTATCTTATTAAACAAGCAATTTTTGTAAATCTATTTCGGGGATATTGCTAAAATGGTTCTAACGAATTTGTTGAAAATTTGCATATAGAGGTTTTTTGACGTCAGGAATCGAATGCGCTAGGTCTTATGTCTGCAAAAATGTGCATAAAATTTAAACTTCTTTTTATACCACCTTTCAAGTCTCTTGAAGGCTAATAGATACAACTTCTTTTTATACCACCTTTAAAGTCGCTAAGTATTCGAATAGATATGTTATATATATTATAAAATACACTTTGAGCTAGACGGGTGAGAAGGAATTTATATTAAAAAAAATAACACTATTCTCACTTATATTTTTGTTGTCGTTCTTTTTGTAATTTTTTTCTATGCTCATATATTTATGTATTTATTTATATTAATTTTTTTATTTTTATTTATTTATTTATAATTATTAATGTCTTTTTTATTTTAATTGTAGCCTATGTATTACTATTATTATTTTCCATATCAATGTCAATTTAAGTAATAACATAACATATTGCATTCTTATTTTAATCAATACATTAATGTAATTGTAACATTTGTCTCTATTTAAGGTCCCTTGTACGCCATTGGGTATAAATATGTACCATAGACTTAGAAATAATTAGTTATAATCTGTCAGTTGTAGCTCATTTCATCACTGAGGATGACGACTTTGTCGTTGAAACGCGTTTGATAATTAAACGTACAGTATATGAGTGAGAATGGTGTTATTTTTATTTTTTTAAATATAATATATGTTAGGCCTATAGGCCTAGATACAATCCAGATGTTAAAAATACTGAGCGATGCTCGTCACCCAAGTACAAACGAACCAAAGATTAGCGAGAGCCTTTAGCGAGTTTTCCAACTGAGAGGGAAGCAGCCATCTGAGGCGGGGTTGGGACGCGAAGCATCCGGGCTAGAGCCCCTAGTTGTGTTTATTTTTGTCAAAATAAATTGCCGTTTAATGTATCAGTTCTTTTTGTATCTTCCTGTGTATATATATCAAACTTCCAAAAATTTTCTTAGAAAATTCTATATATTTAAGAGATTTGTGCCCTACCCAAACCCCTTCAGATGATTTACCTCTCTATGGTAGGTTTCCTTTTGGGATTCTGAGTTGGTTTTCTGGGGAGGTGCTATTACACTTTATAACCAGTATTGGTCTTGCAGAAACATTTTGTTAGATCAATTTTTAAAAAAATATAAGATGGAATCATCCTTTCCGCTTTGAAAGAAATTAAATATTCTGCCACCAAAATATTTGTATGCCTTCAAAGTTTTAGAAATATTCTACACCAGAAGTACAAATATTACGATACCACCTTGACACTATTTCCATACGGACTAGTCATAAATTCATGGTTAAATGTTCCTAGACCAAGATTAACCCATTTTCAAAATGTTTTTACGTAATGCACCTAAAATACAACAATCTGGCTGGTGTGTTCTCTGTTGATTTAAAAAAAAATCGGTTAAGCTTTGGCTTATTAACACTGATAATTTGACAGACTTAAGTAAAATTATTTCCTAAGTACAGTAGGTATATAAAAAATGAATTATTTGTAGTTATGTTTAAATTCCAACTTTTTTAAGTAGCCTACCTTAAGTATAATAATTACTTTTTAAACGCAACTCTCTGCTGTAAATGTCTTCTTTTTTCTTGACAAATTGTATTAAACTTTTGTTGATGGTCCCTCACAATAGGCTTTTTTTTAGGTAGGCTATCTAATTTTGTTTTTATTTCACATTTATCCTATGTAGGCCTATGTTTATCTATTATTTGTGTGTGCATTTTAAACCACTTTTGTTTTTTGTAGTTGTGAAACATAACAAAATAAAAATATATAGCCTACAGTATAATTTCTAGATTTTGAGATCAGATCATGAAATAATAATCATGTTTATGTAGTACTTTAGAAAACTATGGCTAACAAATATTATTTGGATGTTTTTAATCGATTTTTAAAATTTAATTTCCATGAAGATCTAAAACTAAAGTAACTTATAACATACAATATAAAAAATACAAATAAAAAAGCAACATTATGTTGAGTATGTTTTGAATTCGGCCAAAAAACGTTAGAATATATATATGTAAGGATCTGATCTGTCTCCCTTAAAAAATAGCACTAACCTGCCCCCTCCCTTCATTATTCTATCATAAAGTAAATAAACGGTACCAGGAACTGGCACATACATACTTTCTCACAAACATAATATTTAAATTATTAAACAGATTCACTGTGACTTCAAAATTGTAGGAGGGGTAGGAGAGGTGACATTAAAGTAGGAGATTAACTAATAAATATTATTATTATTATTAGCTAGAGAGAAAATTAATTGACATGTTTGGTGAAAATTTGTTCGAAATCGATCAAATAGTTTTCTCTCTCGCTTTGTAGACATACAGACAGACATTTTGTAAAAAAAACACCTTTTTGGACTCAGGGGGCCCAAAACGGATATTTCCACGAAAATCTCAACATCGATTTTTTTGCGGTTACTATACTTTCTCTATAGGCGTACCTATAGTATAGTGAGAAAGTAAAAAACGTTAATGTGTTTCGTTTTTAAAAAGTTGTGAAACCTTAAGTTTTTAAAATACTGTAGTATGTAAAAATAAGTTAGGAAAAATTGATAATTTTTAAGGCACTTTGTTTAGGGGTTTTCAAACAATGATTTTCATCTTTAAGGTCACACGTAAAAACATTAAGTTTCTTAATAATGTGAAGTTATTTCTCATATTATTAATGTATAAATAGCATCCGAAACATGAGATTACGAATACTATGAGTTTCGGTTCAAGCCGCTACTAGCCAACCTACAAATGTCTTGTTGTCTAGCTCAGAGCCTTGGGTGGTGCTCAGAGTAGGGGAACGGTGAGTGGGCGATTAGCAGACGCTGAGACTATGTTTTCAGTCTACCACGAGGTCACTGACTGTACTCGGAACAATTTTATTAAAATCACACTGTACACTCGGAGTGTTCCTCAGGATGAAGCAGATCCTTAAGGGTGTGCTGTAGTGGCGGCCATCTTGGGTTTTTATCCCATAAGAGCAATGTTAAATTTCAAACCATTTATTTCGTTTATTTTTTATCATAAAATTGTTTGCAAGGTCTCATTTTAAGCACAATTGCAATACGTTACAATAAAAAAATAAACAAGCCATCATTTGAAACTAATTTTAAACCCCTTTCCTATTTATAATAGCACAGAAAACAAAAGCTAACTCATATTTTAAATCCAAAGCAAAGGTTTCTTTATTTAATCAAATTTGGCGATAGAACCGGCTCTAGAGGTTACACTTTTTTTATGAAAAATCGATCCAATATGGCGAAGGTGCGGCGGAACATTGAAATAACACTTCAATCCTACGCCAAATTATTAAATTTGTAAATAATTATATTGATGATTTATTTATAGTATTTGTATGAATCATGTAATGAGTAGGTACGTGGCTGCTGAAAATGTTGACAATGCCATTTGTATAAATTGAGTCATAGTTTTTCCGCAAATGAGCCTACAGTATTAGAATTCTATAAGGTAATGAAATCCTTTTAGTTTCGTCACATCTGTCTGTCGGTGCGTCACAGTTTTAAAGTTCCTTCATTCTGCACGTGGTGAAATTTACAGCACAGCGAGTAGTTTTTCGTTAAGTAAACCCGAACGGAGAACTTAAGAGAACGTTTAAATAAGTACAAAGTTATAATGCGAGGAGGTGGTCAGGTCATATGGACCAAAATAAAGAAAAAACTTTCTATAAACAAATGTCCGGAAATGTTTCTTTTACCAGCTGTCCGACATTTGGTTTGTTGTACTAAATAATTGATATCTCTTGAACTACTTAACCGATTGAGTTGAAATTTGTCACGTTAATCTTTTTAAAAAATAATCAATTTGTTCAGATAATCCGTTTTAAAATGGCGGCCAAGCAACACAGGCCCAGTACACGACTCATTTCGCACAAACTATTGATATTCTGACGCAATCTAGACTATGAGTTGCCATGACAACAAAAAACCTACCCTCCTGAACTTGGAGCAAATATCTCCGATAAAATTATTACAAGTCAAACAGGTCAGGCTTAAAACGTAGACTAGGTCTTCTGAATCTATTGACTAATATCTCTCAAAACCAAACCATCAGATTTTGACTATTACTGATTTATTAGCATTGTATTAACAAGGGATATATCGGTCATCAGCATTTTCAAAATGAACGATTATTAAAAAGGAAAAGGTCAACACAGCAGATGGGTTGCCTTTGATGTCCTACGCTGGATAAACCGTTAGTAATGAAGACAAACAGTAAATTGAAGAAATGGTGAGAGGAAAACAAGGAACAAAAATTACCACGATGGAATTTTGTGATCTCTTACAATAGTAAGTTTGTTTTTCTTTGTTGCTTAAGAGTCTGCTCCAGTAAACGAGAAAGCAACCGTATCTAAACAGTGCAATTTCTTGCAGCTGAGCGCTTTGTCACTTCCTCATTTAAAACCATTTTATAAGTCCATCTTACAATTTCGGATCCAGCTTGCAAATTACTTTTCATTATTATTTTTTTATTGTGTCAGGAAAAAATTCAAACTTTGTACTTATAAAATGTCAATTACATAACAAAAGTAAATGTTTTTTTAGTCACAGTATGTTTACCTGCCTTCAATATTCATGGCTGTCCTCTTCTAAAAAAGACCCACATTCCGAGTGTAGAGTGTAGTTTTAATAAAAATTGGTTCGAGTACAGTCAGTGACTCTAAGTTTCACCTCTGTTCTGTCCTGGAGAGAGTGCAAGAGACGACATTTGTAGGTTGGCTAGTACCGTCACAGCCGAATTGTCTAACAAGCGATCGTTGAAATATGCATTCGTAATCTCGCATGTTTTCACTGTTTCACGCAAGGTGAAGAAGACCTTTAAACCTAAGTTCTAGAGGTACCCTGAACTAGAATACTAGTGCTGAGATGGATAACAACTAACTAAAATTGATAAAACACTATCACCAGGCACACACAAAGAATGGTTTATGCTCTCTGTTAGCTTTAGATTTTCACTTGATAACGAGAGTTCTATAGTTCTCTCGGAACCTGTACTTAATTTATTGATAGCAAATGATGGCTAATTTACAAATCGTGTCAAACGTCTGAAAAAAGAATAGTAATAGAGGAAAAGTTTGTTTATTCAAATTTTTAAGGTGAAAGTAACCTATTAAACTGATGTTTTAATAATTCTTTTCTAGTAACAAGAGTTGTGTTTTAATTGGCTTAAAATTTGTATGTGAAAATTTGTTTTGAAAAGTTCGTGTTTTGGGCGCCATTTACCTAAACCATTCGGTCTAAACCGTTAAAGATTAATTAAAATAGGAATATCAAGATTTAAAAAATCAGCGAAAGTATAATATAGGCCTATATTGGTTTGGGCGCCATTTACGCTATCTAAACCGTTAAAGATTAATTAAAATAGGAATATCAAGATTTTAAAAAACAGCGAAAGTATAATATAGGCCTATATTGGTTTGGGCGCCATTTACGCTGTCTAAACCGTTAAAAATCACAGGAATTAACAATATCAGTAAAAAGGTCAGAGTATAATTATACATAGTCATATTTTACGATTTATGAGTTTTAGGCGTTAATGACCAGCCCGGGTGATCGCATAGAAAAAAAAAATCGTTTTCATCTTACCTCGTAAGCATCTTTAGGCTTCATCGTTCTAGTTAACTTAATGCAATATTGTATGATATATTTCAGCTTGCTAAACAGTTAAAAGACTAACTATAACAAATAAGAAGAAAATGTAGGTCGACTTTATAAAGAGTTTTATAAAAAAATCGACGGAATGAAATTAGCCAAATTTTCAAATGAGCTTGGGCGTTATACAATTTTTGTAAATCTCACTACGAAAAAACTTTACTACTAACACATTTTCTGAAAACGTTGTACATGCTATAATTCGAATAACATCGCGCGTTTATGTAAAACAATCGGAAAGCCAATATCACACGATAGGATATTGACCGAAGAGACGAGTCATACGGCAAACAGCTGACTAAGTCACAGCTTGGGGGAGTCATAGCTGAGTCATACCCACTTCCTGTTCCACGAGGGGCTGAGTTAATCAATTTATCGTCGGTTATCTAGATATATATAGGCCATACTATCGCTACTACACAATACTGCGTGAAGCCTGCTTGAGCATGATTCAGGGGAACTACTTACGACAAGATAAAGTGGACGAGAAAAATTAAGCTTGAAACCAAATTCTGTTAAATTAACGGATTTTTACGTGGCATTATATTTTGTATCCAAAGGACATTATATTTATTTTTGCCTAGTAAGTTCTGTAAATAAATCTGGACAACTTAATATTACAACTTTACTGTTAAAAGGCGATTTTTGACGGATTAAACATCGGCCGCTTTTAACCGTTTACCGGTGAAAATATAATCCTATCTCGTTTGAAACTTTATACTGTAGTTATATAAAAGCTGCAGTTTAAAACTTTTCAAACTATTAAAAAAAAAGCAGTCGCTGGAAGTGAAAGCTGTAATGAGTATACATCGTTGGTCATATTGGTTTAATCTGAAATTTGAGTATTTTAACACTACCAAGTAAACTATTTTAACACAACTTACAAAATGAGGAAGCACAATGTCCATTTCAGATGTATATTACCAAGTAAACTGTTTTAACACAACTTACAAAATGAGGAAGCACAATGTCCATTTCAGAGGTATATTA
>JAGFPH010000547.1:81824-101720 GCA_018207615.1 Philaenus spumarius
GAGGAAGCACAATGTCCATTTCAGAGGTATTACCAAATAAACTATTTGAACACAACTTACAAAATGGGAAGCATAATGTCAATTTCATCGGTGCGTGTTGCGACTAAATTAACCCATACAGCCTTAAACTACACGCATCTAAAATGCAATGGGTAAGTTACGTTGTGGTACAGTACGGCTCGCGAGATTTCATTCGAATGCCAACGCAAAAAGTGCCGAACGGGCCATAAGAAGTTTTTACTACGAACATATATATTTATTTTATATTTCTTAACTACAAACATTAAAAGTGGTTTAAAATTTGCACACTCGAACCTACGTAGAATATAAATTTGAAATGAAAACAAAATTAGGTATCCCCAAAGTCCAAATGTTAATGTTTGCCGACGTTTACTTACTCAATACGGTACGCAATATCCAGAAGTGCACTTATAATTTTGCCGGTGCAGGAACTGCAATCTTCCGGGAGGGGGGGGGGTATGGAATGTGGAAATTGTTTGATATTTTCACTTAAAAAACGCATATTTTAACATATTTTTGGTAAATTTATAAAAGTGCAGACAATATTCATACTGTCCGAAGAACTATAGCCTAAACACATAATATTTAATGTTATAACTAAGTAAACCCTTGTAAAGTTCACAAACCAGGCTTAGCATTGATGGTCATTTAAACTATTTAACATTCTGATAAAAAAATGTTCATGTCCTTGAATTACAAATATTTAGCAAATGGTTTATATAGACTCTTCAACAGTGGTTGATTTCGTTTAACTTGTTCGGGCGCCATCTGCAGTCTGGTGTTTTCTGAGCCATGTTTGACAAACATTAAACTTGACACTTGTGGCACTGTCAGTCTGGTACGGGTGGGTGTAACTTTGAGATTCATGAATCAGCAGTTAAGGGCGTGCAATATCACTCGAGTAAAAACATCGATTCAGTCAGCGGAGTCGACCTTGAGAAGGCCTTGATATCACATTGGTATGGTGCTCAAGAGCGACTAGAACATCGCTTGTATACACTTTCGTTTTTATTAATGCCAGTCTTATTTTTAGTCTTCGCCTTGTGCGTACGACATTTAAATTTGCAGAATACTCCAATGTACTGTTAGTAGGCAATACAATTCGCCCCGATGTTTTACTGTTATCAAGCGACTAGACTGAAAATCATGTTTTCCGTCTTGTTTATAAGCAAATATCTTTAATAAAATTGTATATTTGCAGATTTTGTCACCTACGAATTATAATTTAGATGTCCATGAACGATTTGCTGCAAATTACAAAAGATTATTTTCAAAATTCCATGAAAGATAAGTTATATCAAAGAGGACTGTATGGGACTGTTGTTTCGTCCTGGTATTGCAACCTTAAAAATGTTTTGAATTTTTTTTTACATAATTCCTATAGATCCTAACTGTGTTTTTTGTTTGTTTGTATGCTCAGCTGACTTCTGGTTCGCCAAAGCCAGTATGTTTTTTTCCCCCAGATAGCTACTGATTATGATCTAGTACTTTTAATTGATCCCGAAGCTTCTTCATTTGATGAATAATGTTTATTGAGAATCTTATCTTCTAAAGCGAGAGATAATTGTCTGTCTGCTAAATGGATCTGGAATCTCCGTCTAAGGATTTTTGATTTTATATGGGGCTTTTGGCCACGAGAAAATTCGTTTTCTACGTCTTTTTATTAAATTAAAAAGTGAAATTTGTCCATTTTAAACAATACAAAGCACAGCTGATGCAAATGTTTTCAATGCCATTACAATAATCATCTGTTTTCTTTTAAACTGTATTTTATTAGAGGTAAGCCTAATGTTGTATCTATTTATAGTTACCATGGAAACGAATACTTCTGCTAAATAAACATACCCTTTATTTAGTTGTTTAATGTTATAGGCCTAACCAAAACGATGTTCACGGAAATTTGCAATAATAGTTATTGACGTGAGCGAACTAGGCCCTGCTTATAATCGAGCTTTAGCTCGGTCTCCTGGTACTATTAATTAATATAAAACCTTAAACTAATACGTAGGCCAAACTCCGAGGAAAAACTTGGAACGAACTTCAAATTTACCAGTGTACCCATAGCAATAAGTAATATATACAATTTACAATAATTAATTCACAATGCCGTTACACAATTACATCAACCCATACGTAACAGCAACATAAACGAATGATTCAATCAAATTCTTTATTGAACCTAGCAGTTATTCGAATGTATTTACAAATGTTTCATCTGTGTGGAATCATTTGTGTTCTATTCGATTTTTTATTTCAATAAAATGTTCGATTACCCATCACTACTCAAATGGTTCAATTTCTCCCTTTATTAACGCACTAAACCCTAAACGTAGGCAGAAATTAACTTTTTTTTTATGAAAGTAACCATAGTGCAAGTGTTGGGTATTTTTTAGAAGAGGACCGCCATGAATGTTGAATGCTGGTAAACATACTGTGACTAAAGACTATAAGTTAGAACTTCAGGCTATATATTTTTTTAATGCTTGCATTTCCGTTATATAAAATATCTTAACTGATATTACTAACTCATACAGGTTGTTTCTTAAATAGGACGCCAAACTTCTGGAGTGGGTTCCTTACATAAGAATAAAAATAGTTCCTATAAACATGTGCTTGCATTTCTTTATATAAAATAACTTCATTGATGACTTAATTGAGATTGACTCTAGCTAGGCTATATAAAAATGTTTAAGAGTGGCGGTCCTCTTCTAAAAAAGACCCCAAGTGTTAATAACATATTGATTCATTCGTATTCTTAAATAATTTCATTTCAATAGTTATAAATCGAGTTCTTTCTCAATATTAAATGTCGGGAACAAAATGAACCGAGTCTTACGTTTCCCGAAGAATTGGCATTTAGCTGAGCGATGATAAATCCGACCTAGATTTTGTATTCGGCTGACTTGCACTATACAGCAATCGGCTGACAACAATCCGCGGGGGAGTAAACAGCTGACCGAGTGGTTTTATCCTCAGCTGTCGTATCATTTACAGTCACGGGTCAATTGAGTTCAAAGTTGAAAGGTTTACGGTAAACACTGATGTCCGGAAACAATTTGATTGACTTTACATTATAAGATCAAGCCATTTACACAGTGGGTAGCGGTACAGAACAATTAACTCCGAGAGAATAAAGATACAGTCCGTACATGGTTATCTTCACACCGCCTCGGTTGCTTGTATACGCATCGGATATTCCATGCTAACCCATGTGTGCCCACCACTTTGTCCATACTGTTCTAAATGTCTTTCCACCAGAATTTTTTTAGTGTGCAAAATGTAAGCATGTCCGTAAGATGTCTTGCCTACCAAATTGCATTCAATCTATGCTTGGTGAATAGAAATTCATTGACTTGAAAGGGGATTTGCTACTGAAAATGGTCTAAAACCATCAAATTTTGGAAATACTTTTGTTTGCATATTTTTGTTCTACAGGTCCTAAAACACATAAAAAATGCAATAGAAGTAATTTTTTCTTCACATATATACCAGAATAACTAAATTTAAACAACGCTACAAAGGAGAAAAATCAGTCCAAATTGCAGTCTGGTTGTATAAAAATTTTGTTTTGGCCTACATATATTTTAAAATTATTATCAATAACCCTCTAAAAATAACCAGGCATAATATAAAGTATAAACACATAAATAGCTTTATTTGCCTAGGCATTTTTCACATTTTTTCAATGTATTCCACATTGAAAGTACACTTTTTCATTCAATCGCCATTTCCCGAAATGTGGGAATTTCATGTTTTTAGAGAGTAAATTCGATATATCTCAAGAACCACTTGAGGTACATTACTTAAATTTTTACAACTTACTCCATCCCTTTAGCTAAATAAATAATTAGGTAGATTTATGTTTGTAACTTTCATACATCATAAATCAAAAAATCATTTGTAAAATTGAAAATAAAAATAAAAAACAATTTAATTTTAAGTTAAATAAAAAAAAAGATTTGAGGTTTATCGACATAATTCTACCTAAATTTGTAGTAGGCTGTATTACCTTTAAGAAAAATTAAGGACCAGCAAAATCCATTAAGTACTTTTATAGTTATATCGCTTCAAAAATGCCTCGGCAAAATCATCGAAATCCCAGTTTTTAATTTTTTTTTTCTTATAAAAAAAGTCCAACATTTTATGTTTTATATTTTTGTATATTTTTTCAGCATATACTACACCAGGAAACATTTTCAAAACATTTTTACCATTAATACAAAATTTCACTCTTTTCAGTAGCAAATCCCCGGTATAATGCGTTGTAGGGCTGAATTCATACCATAAGAAATATTTGTATTTATAATGTTTACGTTAGATTTTGTTTATGAGTAGGCGATCTAAGTTATGCTGGGCCTTTTAGCCTTTATTAACGAATTTCCATAGGAAGTTGGGCTATTGCAGCAACGTTTAAAGTGGATCCTAAGGTAGGTAGTAGAAATTAGCACCGATCATGGTTCCTAGAACACGTTTAGGAGTGTAATTAATTAAAATTTGTAAATATGTGTTCTCACTCTAACGGCCGCCATTTTAAGTCCGATACGTTGTGGTTGTCCAAGTCGCTCGGACGAGTTCGACAGACAAAAAATCAAACAACCGAAAACACGTTTTTTTGACACAGTAACTATGTTATAAATTTTTCGTATCTGAATGAAACTTTTTTGGGGATTTTGCCTGAAAAAATAAATCCTTACCAAAAAACCTTCAAAAAAGAAAATTCGTTTAAAAACCCCAAACGAAATGACCTTTATCTACCCATAAAAAAAATCTGATATCTACAATGCCCTACAAAACAGAGCATAGTCACAAAACTTGACCTCTGTATAGCACAAGAAAAAATTACAGTAACAAAATAGTACTGATATCGCCGGCGGAGGAAACCCCTGTTATGAAGATCGTTTAGTCCCCACTCCCCAATACCTCCGTCAGAAAATGAAATCTTGTACTCCCCACGCCCCACTGTCTCCCTCAGAAAATGAAATTTACCTGGCTCCAAAAAAATTTCAATTTTTGGGGTTATAGCCTACACAATCAAATTTTCTGATTTTTTTTATAAATAGGTAAAGCACCATAGATGTGCTTTTAATATTTCCCAAATCGATTCCTAATAAGGGTTACTTGTACTTGATGTATTTTTGACACTGATTTTTCAAAATTTTCAAATCTTGTGTGACCCACAGAGCCCGTTAAAGTTATTCAATTTTTCTGAAATTTTGCATGGAGCTCACTTGAGTATCAAGGATTTGCCTTTTGCACTTTTTAGCTAATTTTTCAAAATTTTGGGGCCCCAAATGGGGGGGGGGGGTGCAGGGGCTAATTTCAAAATTTGGCGACTACTTGCACTAGGAAACACTATAACGAACTAGTATTTCAAATTTCATCAAAATCGACCGGGTAGTTGTTTCTATTTTGGAGGTAACAGGAAAATCATTTTTTGTCAAATTATTCAAAAACTGAGTTCGTCTATCTCAGTCGTTTTGCAACCTAGAAATTTCGTTAATAGCTCATTTTAAAGAGCTTCAAAATTCATGAAGAAAGTTATTCTTGTACTTTTTTGATTATCCTTATAGTTTCTGTGTAAAATGCATCGGCGGCATGCGCAACATCAAAGGGAAGTTGTGCAGAGAAATATATGCAGTGCCGTTGGTCTTTCGTTCGGTTTGGGGTTTTTCGCAGACCTACTGGTCTGCATGATGTAGGGTATTATTCTGCAAATTGTGTTTTTTTAAACAACCTTAAGCTAGCTTAGTTCCCCCAAAATCGATCACAACGTAATATAGTATAAAAGTACCCGGTTCAATTCCATCTGGATGTTACCGAGGGGGCATCTTCTAATATGAGGCCGACGGCCGAGGTTGTACGCTGCAGGCGAAGACGTCCTTAACCAGTGACCGCTAGGTAGTGGTACAAACTCGCTGCTAGTGGAACGAAGGAGCGCGTGAGTCGAAGATGGAGGTTTAGGTGCAAATGCTACTAATATATTTTGTACACACAGGCAGCTATTCAGCGCCTTCGTGAGTAGATCGATTTCCCAAATACTTGGGTAACACCCTAAAACATAGGCTATAAACTTAATTTTAGAAATTCGTTCAACTCACGTCAGCGGTTCAGCTGCGAGATCGAATTATTCTTTAATTTGATGCGCATGAATTAGGAATTATTAAAATACTGATCCTTTTTCTAAAAAATACCAAAGCTCGCACGATCCTATTCTACTTCTTTTAGAAAAGTTAAATAGTGGTACCGCCCTATAAGGAAATATACCGTGTCGTAGTTGCAAGTTTAGGTTCAGCTTTTGTTAATGATATTTTAGTAACGAAATTTCAAAATGTGTAGGGCCTAGATACAAATCAAACTGTGTATTTTATCGATAAACAGAAGTCTAAAAATTGGGTTCCGTAAGTATCTATTAGGCCTGTAAAAAGTTAATAATTTGTAGTTTGATTAAAACATCAATTTATTATCAATTAACGTGTTTATGAACACATTGATTAAAAATAATCGTAAATGGTGGCAATGGGGCTGGCGTAGTTCATCCTGTACTAGGGTTAGTTTAATTTGTAAGCTACACAACACAATAGCATAGATTATAGCTTTCTTCAAGGTCATGTGTTTATCTCAGAACGATGTAAAACAAAATCAGCTGATTTTTTTCACGTACAGTACACGTTTTATTGTGATATGTACGTGAGGATTCTCGTCGCGATTTCCAAAGTTTCAATCCAAGCCTGCTTTATCGGCACGAATCCACGATAACGAGAAGATTGATTAATTTCATCAAAAATAGACGACGTGTCACTGAGAGACTCGGGAGTTGATTCCTTATTATAAGAGAATCTAGTATTTTTGTATAACGTTTTCAGACTTTTTTCTCCGGGCTCAAACACGTCACAGAAGCAACTGATATGCTAGACAGTTAAACGGTTTGAACTCACAATAATGCTATTTATCTTAGCCAGAGTAATTCGGAAGTCAATGTGGTGTTTATTTTTATGAAGAAGACATTTGTGTTTACATTGCTAATCAAAATAGTGTCCTAAACTGTTCGCCATATTTCGCGCTCCTAACACCGTTATCTTCCCCACTGTGCGCCACTTTCTAGATTGTATTTGACAAATATCGAACACTCGTATAATTAATGTTGGATAAAACCCAACTCCCTGTAATTTACTGTAGCAACAACTTTAAAATTTGTGTTACATGTACTTTACAGAAAAACTAAACCGGATCTGAGCTTTTGTGGAAAAAGTTATATGAAATGTGTTTTCCATGCAGACGAGTTACGGCAATACTCTGCTTGGCTGCCGTCAACTTACACAAGCAGTACTGGAATGTTATTAGTTTTAAATATTTTTAGACATATATTACATACGTACAAAATAGAAGGAAGCTGAAAACTTTAGTTTTTAATACACACTTGTACTATATGCCCAGAAATAAGTTAGCCAACTCTCGTAGCGTTGTTGAAGATCTTCGAACATGTTGTGGAAAGGTGCCGTTCCTTATCTAGTTATTTCTTTACGAAGCTCCGCAATGGCAGTCGGTGGCTTTTTTCGGAGGATGGTTTCCTTCATCATTCCCCACACATAAGCTTAGGTGGTAAAATGTCATTGGGATGGGTATGGGCAGTGTGAACTTTCTTTGAGTAGAGCAATAGTGGCTAGAGTGGTGTCACTGGTGATGTTATCTCTGTAACAGCTTTCCCGTCTTCATCTGAAACGAAATACGAACCCAGTATGCCTCTCCCTGATACTGTTACAAGCTCACTGTGTTGTGGTTTCTCTACGGCATCGTCAGGTCGATGAAACCCAAGAAAACGTGTTATTTACTTGTTGATGAAACAGATTAGGTGTGCATGACTTTCATTTTGTTGTAACTCAGGGTTGTCATAGTCCCTTGTAAACTACTCTGTTTGCCTCTTGCGTTGGAAGGTTTGACGAGTTTGTATTCTATACACAGGAATCTTAAATATTCTTCTCAAAGACGTATTACTGACGTTTTCAAAGATGTCTGTGAATGCTTCTTTTCGAAGACTGCAAGACTTGCTGAAGAAATTCATTCGTAGTGACCGTTTTTCAAGGCATACACACCTTTTACGCCGAGTAAAATTGCAATCCGTACGACGGAACTTGTTGTTCTTGAAACTCTACAGCAGGTCGCATCAAACTTGGACCACCTGTTCCGTATCAGCGAAAACATTGCACTACGATATAAGCTTTCTCTGGTGTGGTAAGAACAGCGTTAACTAACACCAAACAAGGAAGTAATAATAAGCAACGTGGCCTGGCAACAATCAACACTGTAATCAGCTGTTATAAAAACCAACCACGGGTCCTTTTATTTCGGTTCTGTTTATTTGTTGGTCCCCAACAAGAACATTTTATTGAAGCCACATGGTTATATTGAGTATAGGAATTGTGGACGTGTTGTCTATACTAATATTATAATGAGGTAACATTTGTTTGTTTATACGTAGGGGGTAGGGGGTAATCTCTTGAACTACCCGAACCGATTGGAAAAATAGTTTTACTTAGGCTATAAAAAGCTACACTATCCCTGAGTAAATAGGCTATAATTCATTTAGATAAAAACATTTTTTATTTCAATATTTGTAAATTTAGTCGGAAAAAATCTTTGGTTAGGCCTAGACTGATGAACCAACACATGTATTTACATTTATTACCGTAGCAACCAATTGAATAAAATAACAGATAAAACAGCTGTTTGCTCCAATATTTTCATTAACAACTGATTTCAAACTTTGAAGCAATTATTTGTGTTTTTAACTTTTAGGTTAGGTTTTTATGAAGAAGATCATCGCTGGTTCTTTTAACCTTTATTATAACTGCTGTTATAAAATATACGAAATAATTTGACTTGTACATTTTACATTATTTACCATCTTAGCTTTGGGGTTTTTATTAATCTTACACCTTTATTATAAAGAAAACGTAACATGGTTATGTGTATAGAAGGTTTCAACGAGGTTGGCGTGCGGGGCACGCAGGGTTTTCCCGTAGTATGTAATTCATATATATTTTTGACAAATTTGTGGTACGGAATCCATGCCGTACTCACTTGCGCTCCCGTGTATTTCATTTATTGCACAGACTATTTTAACTAAGCAAACAGACCGTCAGCACGAGATTCCCTGTCCGAATGTTTGCATGGAAATTTATTTAGTTTAGAACAAGATTTCACTATTTCCTGTTGACCCAGTATGCTATGCTTTTGTCATACTTAGTACATACATATGTAAACGACAACCTACATAATATAATGTTATTTACGCGTTACAGCCACGCCTAGAAACATGTTTACTTACTGGTTGGTTTTACCGCTGTTTTATTAGCCATACCATAATTGTGGTCAGCGCGAGACCGTGAAGTAAAATTCTAAGCTGTTAAAGTGAATAGAAAATCGTCGATAAAAATATCCGTTTAGAGGGGCAATTTAGCTAAAAGTTAAAAGTCTAGATTTGTTAAGGGACAATTCTGATTTTCACACAAAATTTACTGTAATAACCAGTAGTAAAATCATTCATTAAAAAACAAAAGTTCCCTCTCCCCCTTTTGGGGTGGGAAGAGTGGAAATTTTGGAACTTTTTGTTTACAGTGTAGTTTTTTAACTACATATTCAATATTTTCGGCTATTTTTTTTTTATTGAAGGTTATTAGAGGTTTACAAAATGGTGAGTTTATATTGTGCTAGCTTTAATATAAGTAGGCCTACTTTAAAAATTGCTTACAATTTCTTAGGTTTTTTGTTTTTCTTTTAGAAAAATATGTTTTAATATATATGTTTTATTCTGTAAAACGATTTGTAAAACATACTTATGCGAGCGTACACAAACAATTTCAAAGTGGATACCTCAATAAATAAAAAAAGTTTGACTGTAGACAGTTATCACAAAACGAAAATTAAATCGTTCAGGAAAATTGAATAAACTGAATACATGTTATACTTCACTGGTTTTACTAGTAATATGACAATGTCAAATATTAAAATAATTACAAAAAATAATTATCAAATAGTCCTGCACCATGCTAGACCGTCTTCTTATTTTTTCTCTTCTAGCTTGAGTTTCCTCAGTTTAAACTGATGTGTATTATTTTAAGTTGTTGTAAACCCTTGGAATTTGCAAAATTAAATTATGATTCAGCATTGGTTACCGCACTTTAACAATAAAGATATTTTTGGTTTTCGGACATTTACAACAGATTACACCATGCAAACTATAATTTCAATTTTGAGTTCTGCCTTTAATTCACATTTCGAAAAGTATTTTAGATACCACAATCTTTGATAGACTGATCACTTTTTAACTTTGTAGTTTTAATTTTCTACGCATTTTTTGAAGATATATACGTTATTTTTTGGAAATTGTTCGCTTTTACAATTCCCTCCCCCCCATAGTTTGTTTTTATAAAGTGAAAACTTGTTTTATACAGTAGTTTCATATAAAGGACCTTTTACTTTCTCACTATACTATAATAGTAGCCTATAGAGAAAGTATAGTGATCGCAAAAAAATAGATGTTGAGATTTTTGTGGAAATTTCCGTTTTGGGACCACCTCAGTCTAAAAAAATGGTTTCTACAAAATGTCTGTCTATCGCCATGCCGGCCTATACAAAGCTAGAGAGAAAACTATTCGATCGATTTCTAACAAATTTGCACCAAACGTGTCAATTAGGCCTGTATAGATGCACGAAAAAAGGTTTGAACATTTTTGAAAACAACCCCCTTTTTGGCCAAATACCCCCAAAAAATCAGTTATTATTCTTTTATAAAAGAAACGGGCTCTAACGATTTTGATAAAATTTGGCTTATTTGTAGCCCTTAATGTACCCTCCCTTATGCAAAAAAACCCCGCATATTTCTAAAAATTCTCGTTTAGCTAATAATAATAAATAACTGATTTTTGGAGGTTTTTGGCCAAAAAGGAGGTTGTTTTTCAAAAAATTCATAATCATTTTTCGTGCATCTATACAGGCCTAATTGACGTGTTTGGTGCAAATTTGTTCGAAATCGATCGAATAGTTTTCTCTCTAGCTAATAATAATATTTATTAGTTAATTTCCTAATTTAATATCACCTCTCTTGCCTCTCCTACAATTATGAAATCACTGTGAATCTGTTTAATAATTTAAATATGTTTGTGATAAAGTATGTGCCAGTTCCTTGTACCGTTTATTTTAATATATTTCGGATTCATCAACAACCCCCCCCCCAAACACTACTTTTTGAACTTTTATTTACAATTATTTACAAAACATTCCCGATTGGCACTGAACAATTTTGAATACATATAGATCTTTAATTATTATTGTAAATTAATTGAGGCATAATGAAGCTATCAGTATCTTTCTCTTGTAATATATATATATATTTATACAAAAATATTAATTTAGTCTAATTTTACATTTAAATAGGTAATAACTTCCTTTGTATTTAGACTAATACATCACTCATATGAATTTCTCCAATAATCACGAAAAACCACTTTCAGCCAGAATCATTGCATTTGATCAGAGTTATCAATGCAACTCAGTGATAAAATATGACACACCGTTGAATTTGTTATTAAATTATCTACATTTTTTGTAAAATCTTCAGTTTCTTAGATATTCAACTTTGAAAAGTTTTAACCGCCGCCATATTGAAACGGATAACTGCAGCAAAATTAAATTTATGTAAACCAATATGATTAACTTTAATGAATTTATCTTAAACCGTTCACGAGATATTTTTTGCATAAACGGACAACTTCTAAACTAAGCAAGATAGAACACATGTTATGTTGTATTATTTACTACTTTTGACCTGCTGAATAACATGGTAAAGTTTGGTAGACGGGTTGCGAGACACCCTGTATACGCCTAAAAAAATGCCAATTAGAAGGAAGTGGATATCGTGTCACTAAGAGTATATTTATGTTAAATCATAATACGTGAAAGACTTAAGTTCATTTTCGATGAAACTTTTTTTAAATGTGGACGACCAGTAAGTCTGCTGATATGTAGGCCTAAGGCTTTGAGTATAAAAATTTAAAAATTGCGGGCGGTGAATCGGATTTTACCGTCACGGTCTATTCCGTCATCCTCTACTATATAGTACACATGTGTATATAGCAAAGTGTATAGCTTGACCTCTGAAATGGACATTGTGCTTCCTCATTTGGTAAGTTGTGTTAAAATAGTTTACTTGGTAAATACCTCTGAAATGGACAATGTTCTTCCTCATTTCATAAATTATGGTTTTATTCAATACTAGGGGAGACCCCTGCGTGCTCCGCACGCCAACCCCCAATGAAACCTTCTAAAAACAGATGTTATTTTTTATTTATAACTAGGGACACCCCTGCGTGCTCCGCACGCCAACCCCGTTGGAACCTTCTATAAACACAATCATGTTATGATTTCTTTATAATAAAGGTGTATGATGAATAATAACCCCAAAGCTAAAATGGTAAATAATGTTAAATGTTCACATCAAATTATTTCGTATATTTTATAATAGCAGTTATAATAAAGGTTAAAAGAACCAGCAAGGCTCAGATCTACACTTTAATAAAACCTAACCTAAAATCTAGAAATACAAAGTTTGAAATTAATTAGCTGTAAATGGAAATATTAAAGCAAACAGCTGTTAACTGTCATTTTATTCAATTGGTAGCCATGGTAATAAATGTTAATACATGTGTTAATTTATTAGTCTAGACCTAACCTAAGATTTTTTTCTGACTAAATGTACAAATATTGAAATAAAAAATGTTTTTATCGAAATAAATTATAGCCTATGTTACTCAGGGATAGTGTAGCTTTTTATTAGTAAAACTATTTTTCAATCGGTTCAGTACTTTCAAGAGATTACCCCTTACATACAAACAAACAAACAAACTTTACCTCTTTATAATATTAGTATAGATAAAGGTCTAGGATTAATAATGACCTCAAAACTGAGATGGTAAATAATTTTAAATGTTCAAATCAAATTATTTCGTATACAGTATTTTATAACAACAGGTCTAATGAAGGTTAAAAGAACCAGAAAGGCTCAGGTATACACTTAATCGATAACCTAACCAAAAAGTTAGAAATACAAATAATATTTTCATATTTTGAAATCAGCTGTTAATATTGGTTACTCACTATCAATTACCGTATATTATCAATAAATAGGCCTACTATATGTCTTATTTATTTTTATTTAGGATGTAATATAGTTTTTTCTTATTTTTAAATTCCATAACGAATTTGTTATGTTTGTGTGTGTTGAAACATGTGTTGGTTCAGTCTAGGCCTAACTTAAAATATTATTTTGTACTAAGCTGGACATCCGAATAACTGTTTTATTTGTTATTTTATTCAATTGGTTGTTATGGTAATTAATATAAATACGTTCCAGAAATATATGTTGGATTGTCAGTCTAGGCCTAACGTAAAATTATGTTGAATTTATTTTACCTGCCTTATCGGCAACATACACACATAATTTATGTTTTTGTATACATCTTTGCACAGTACGTTTTAAAAGATATAAGTTTCATTTTTCAATTACCGTTTTTTAGTTTATAATAATGTTGCTTATTTATTAGTATTGCAGCTGTGGTTAACGCCCAACTTGATTCTGTGAATTTGTTCCAACTAAATTTACAAATATTGAAATTAAAAATGTTTGTATCAATCTAGCGTATTTTACTCAGGAATAGTGTAGCTTTTTATTTTAAAAAAATTCAATTGGTTCAGTAGATCCAGAGATTATCCCTACATACAAAGAAACAAATTTTACCTCTTTATAATATTAGTATAGATAGTGTGTATCGTTTTTACTTCAACAGATGGCTTTGTTCACAAAAACTTATCTTAAAAGTAAGAATTCGAAATAATTGTTTGAAGTTTGAAATCAGCTGATAATGGAAATATTATAGGAAACAGCTGACTACTTTTATTATTATAGTCAATAAACATATGCAATGGCGCTTACAATTTTGTTAAATATTGAGTATATTTTTTGTTGTTTTAATGTTCAACAGATGCAGCAGTTTAAAAAAAAATCTATATAAACACACTTTTATTCAAATGAAAGTTTGTGTCAAAATTTCAAAGCAATCGGTGAAGAAATTTCGGAGATTATCGATTTTGAACAAAAGCACATTTACATTTTTATTTATATAGATGTTCTATACTTTTGAAGTGTAAATCAGAATATCGTCATAGAAGTTTACATTTCTCCCGTGTGGACTTAAGCACACCTGGATTTCTTATGTTAGTAGGTAGACGTTTCTTGCAGATTGAAATAACGATAACGCCCCGTCACTGTCGATCTTTTCTCAGTATATGTGACAAGCAATTTGTATTTCTGACTCGAATCTACCAAATATTGAGATTAGAATGTCATGCCAGTGGATCCGGGCGGACACACAATAGGTTCAATTAATTTTATAGTTTGGATTGGTTACGGTCACTTGGGATGTTCTTGAACGGTCCAAAGGTCGAGCAGGAGGTCAGGGTAGGGGTCCGTCATGTCATGGGGTGAGGTATTGTGTCAAGGAAGGCGGTAGGTTAGTGAGGGGAGAAATGAATTAATAGGGGTGGGCAGGGTCTTTGGAGAAAAGTGAGTTTATAAAGATCGTCGAGATCGGTTCATGGAATGCGAGGCAATCAGCTGTGTCGTCCGATCTGCTTATGGTCACAAATAATGTAACTTGACATTTTCATATTTGATCCGTTGTTGTAGCCTACCTTAAATAACTCTCGAGGTAAAGCAGTTCTCTTATAAATGTAACATGGTTTTACCAAAAGAAAATGGGATTGTTTGGTAAGTCAGGAACTTAGCTCTGCTACTTTCAAAAAGTAGGGGCCACTTTAAAAATTGTATATTTGAGCCTATTTTGAAGTTACCAAATGGGGTGATGGGAAATAGATAGGGAACTTGTAGAAAGTCGGGGAAAATTGTTTCATACCATTAAGTCGCCGAGGATGGAAAAACTTAGCAGCCTTTCGTTGCTCCAGCTTATGGCGAGTTACATACTAAAGTGGCGTGGCATGTAGCTCGCTGCAAGTGGCTGCACGCCACGTGAAAACCAACCAATGGTTTTAAACGGGACCCTACGCATTGAAGAAGCAGTTGCGCGGCGCATCTTCCGTGTCTCGCGCTGCGCCTCGCACCTACCACGCGAACACCGATCGGTCGATGTTTGGCGGCGCATTTCGAGCCAGCGCATGCGCAGATACTACTCTTTGGCCTACATTTCGCCATTTATTTCGTTTCGTCAGAGGTTAGTTCAGGCCACTATTCTGATTTGTGTTTCACTCAATTGTGAATAGTTCCATTTACCGCGGTTCCATTTTCCTTTTAAACTAGGGGACTAACTTAAGCTACTTTTAAGCTATTGTCATCAATATAGAATCTTCAACTAATAATAGTGTGTTCAATTTAAGAACCCCATATATGGATTCTGAAGGCCTTAATTTCCCTTTGACACAAGTAATGATAACGCAATTGCTTTCCCTTTTCTTCATAACGCTTAAAAAATGTATATTTATTGTGTAGACGTGATAGGCTACAAGTGTCACCGTTTGGGCACAAGTAATCAAAATTAGAGTCCTTATATTTTCCATTCATCATTCACGTATAAAACAAATAGGCCTCTAGCCCATGAGAAATTATAAGAATTTATATATTTGTACAGGGGTGATTAAACCCGAGATATACCCCCTCCCCCATACCTAGTATATGGAGAAAGTAATGTTTTCGTCCAAATTTTCGAATTTGAATTTTTATTGGAATTATCTGTTTTGGTGCTCCCTGAACCCCAAAAAAATTTAGTGGAATTATCTGTGTGGTGCTCTCTGAACCCAAAAATATTTTTAGCGGAATTGTTTGTTTTGGTGCTCCTTGAACCCACAAAAGTGTTTTTTTGGTGATGTCTGTCCGTGTGTCTGTTAGGATGTGTACAGAGCTGGAGACCATACCAACGGTCCGATTTTTATGAAATTTGGTATGTAGGTGTAGTTCTGGAATATCTCCAGGTGTTTTTTCATTTTTTCAAATTTTTGATTTTTAAGGGGTTTTACCCCCTCAAAAATGGCCAAAAACGAGAAAAATCTAAATTTCTCAAAAACGGCACTAACGATTTTGATCAAATTTGGCTTATTTGTAGCCCTTAATGTACCCTACCATATGCAAAAAACCGCATTTAAAAATTCTCGTTTAGGTAATAATAATAACTGACGTTTGGGGGTTTATGGCCAAAAAGGGGGTTGTTTTTTAAAAATTTCAAAAACTTTTTTCGTTCATCTATAAAGGCCTAATTGACATGTTTGGTGCAAATTTGTTCGAAATCGATCGAATAGTTTTAATAATAATCCTATTACTTTAAATGAGCAATTCTTGTATCTGTCTTTGTATCTAACGATTTTGATAAAAATTTGCATACAGGGGTTATTTGACGTCAGGAATTGAATGCGCTAGGTCTTATGTCTTCAAAACGCGCATAAAATCTGAAAATTCGCATAAAATTAAAATTTAAACTTCTTTTTATACCACCTTTCAAGTCAATTAGAAGGCGAATGGGTACAGCTTATTTTTATACCTCCTTCAAAGTCACTAAATATTCGAATAGATACATTATAGATACAATCCAGATGTTAAAAATACCGAACGATGCTCGTTCACCCAGGTACAAACGAGCCAAAGATTAGCGAGAGCCTTTAGAGAGTTTTCCAACTGCGAGCGAAGCGAAGCAGCCATCTGAGGCCGTAGGCCGAGGCGGGGTTGGGACGCCAAGTGTCCAGGGGCAGAGCCGCTGGTAATAATTTAATATTATACTATAATAATATAATATGGATGTGTGTTACATGCATCTTTTTTTCCTTGGTAGGCTATGTCCTAACTTTTGAAATTCTAAATAACCACCTCCTATATGCTACACTTGGGAAGGTATAAAGTTTCAACTGGGAGAAAGTATGTGGCAGTTATCTGGTACCATTTATTTAAAGAATATTTTAAGCCAATTTTTAAGTTACAACATGGGATGATTCTAATGTATGAGATTTTTAAATAAAATGTTATTATAGTAATCTTTGTTTGATATTCAAGTGAGCCTAGTTTGATCTGGTAAAATCTTTAATTTTAGGTTTTTATGGGGCTTCTGATTATAGAAATTGTGGTGAATTTAAACACTGAAAAGTGAACATGTACTGTTTCCTCTCAATAGTTAGCACTGTATTCTGGGGAAATTGTTCATATTATCAATTCTAAAACTCAAGGTAAAGAGTAATTTACACTTGGCTCTTAGCAAACTATGCTTGTTTAATTTAAATCTATTAATACTAAAATACTTGTGCTTTCTATGTCTTTCGTGGTAATGAGTCCGGAGGTAGAGGAGGCAGAAATGCTTGCAATAGAATTTATGTTACTAATGTAATGCAAACGTTGTATTATAGTTATTTGTATATCCAAAGTGCAAAGTTGAGTTTGTCGCACTAGATAAACATTTGACAATAAACACATTAGACTTTCCACCCGTGATTCACACAGCGGTTTTCCTACAGCTTCATTTTAAATTTGTGTTTTAGTTTTTAAAAAGATCTGTTTTACAGAGGTTAGTTCCATAACAATCGAAATTTTCAAAACTTGACTACATCAGCTGTTTACTTCGCGTACAGTGCGCAAAATAAACAGCTGGAGTGCGAAAAGTATTATTTTAACCGCACGCCAGCTGTTTAGTCGTGCGGTGTAAAACAAAGAGGTATAATTACTTGTCACTAAACACATGTAGTTTAGTTTGCGCACTGCTGCGAGTGTGCAAAAACTCACTTAAACAGCTATAAGAAAAAATAATTTAATAATATGCCGTGATTAATCATCAGAAGTTGAACAAAATTAGTAAAATTCGCATTTCATTGGTTATTCCCGTTTATCAGCCCCAGGTAAAATATTTTAACACAAGCATTTGGAATGTACACTGCTGGCTACATTAAACGACTCCAGAGAAAGTAGATGACACTTTTCCCCATCTTAGTTGCGGGTAGTTCGTGGTTCAGTGGAGTCTGTTAATTTTTATACACTTTGGTATAACACTTTTTAAGCATGACGGTGGTTTTTCTGGGTATATAGTTTTTTATTGTTTCAGTGAATTTAAACAGTGTTTCCCCGTTTTTTCTGATAACAAGAGGAAATGCCCACAAATTCAAGTGAGTCATAAATGATAAGCCTGAGATAAGAAATGGCAAAAGAAAACATGTAATTTTATCATCATGGATAATTAAACATCCACCATGTTTTGTAACTCTTCCAACGTTAATCCTCCGACTGGTATTGAACAGTTGTAAATGTTCTGTGAAATAATTTGGTATATATTGTAGTTCATTACTCTGGCTTATAACTATCACAGACACAATATATACACATTTTACAATGTTTATATTTTTTAATTGAATCTTGTGGGTTTTGTTTATTTCGGTTTGAAGTTGTGTCTTATTTATTAATAGGGGAACCCCCTGCGTGCTCCGCACGCCAACCCCGTAGGTCCCTTCTATCTATACACATATGTTATGTTTTCTTTACAATAAAGGTTAGGATTAGTAATAATCTCAAAGCTAAGATAGTAAATAATGTTAAAGGTCCAAATCAATTTATTTCGTCTATTTTATACCATCAGTTATAAATAAAGGTTAAACAAAATGTCAGGCCTTTACTTAAAAAAACTCTACCTAAAAGATAGAAATAATTGTTTCAAATTTTGAAATCAGCTGTTATGAAAATATTTGAGCAAACAGCTGGTTCCTGTACAAACACTAAACATATTTAATAATTATTTATTATGGCGCTCCTTTTTCGATACAAATGTTTAATATAGTTTGTGTTGTTTTTACGTCCATCAGATGGCCCTCTTTTCAAAAACCTAATCTAAAAGTTAGAAATACAAGTAATTGTTTCAAAGTTTGCAAGCAGCTGATTGCTGTTATTACTATAGTCAATAAACATATTTAATGTCGCTCACATGTTTGTTTAATATTTAGTATACTTTTGTTGTTTTTATGTTCAATAGATATGCTGCTGTTTAAAAGATATGCCTGCTTGTATTTGAATGTAATGTCGTGTACAAATTTTAAAGTAATCGGTGAAGAACTTTCGTAGATTTTGAACAAACGAACATTTACAGTTTTATTTATGTAGGCCTTGATGATAACTATTGTGAATTGAAAGAAATGTTGAAAAAACATTTTTTTGATTTTAGATTTTGTACACATTTTTATAATATTGGCTTTTATATATATGTAATTCTTTTAGAAATTGCTCATATATAATTGTTGAAAAAAATAATTTTTCCCAGTTTTTTCGAAAGTGAAACCTTTTTTTAGTTTCTTGTATAAAACCTTTTTTGCTACACATTGTATATTTTGAATTTATCAACAGTTTTTTGTACTTCGCAAAATCCCTTGTTTTGAAACTTTTATTTAATTACTAGCTGACCCGTACGGCGTTGCCCGTGGTGGTTGGTATTTTCAGTCTTTTTAACGTAATTGTGTTCTTTTTAAGTTTTCAGTCAGTGAGTGGTATTTGGCTTTTATATATATAGATCTTAAATAATAAAAGCACTATTGTCATAATAATAAAAGATCTGAAATTATGATTTTAGTAACTTTGATCCCCCCCAAACCCCTCCTAAAATTTCGAAATTTTTCATACCCTTTCTTAGTGAACACCTATGGCCCTAGAGGAAGCTACATACCAAATTTCATTCCAATCCGTTCGGTAGTTTTGAAGAAATCGTTATTTAATAACTTTGATCCCCAAACCCCCCCTAAAATTTCGAATTTTTTCAAACCCTTTCTTAGTAAGCACCTATGGCCCTAGAGGAAGCT
>JAGFPH010000547.1:101820-125829 GCA_018207615.1 Philaenus spumarius
AAACCCTTTCTTAGTGAGCACCTATGGCCCTAGAGGAAGCTACATACCAAATTTAATTCAAATCCGTTCGGTAGTTTTTGAGAAATCGTGATGAGTGAGTCAGTGGGTTTTGGCTTTTATATATATAGAAAATGTCCCGTTTGGTACTCAAAAATATAATGGAGCAAAATTTTCAAAACACATTTTGTGCACATAGCAATGTTCTCTGTATGCATAATGCATACTTTACTTGAATAGAATACATTCTATAGGCTAGATTTTTTAAATTATAATATTAAAAAGAGCGAGTACTGTAATAAAGAAAAAACCTACCACTTTAAGGCGTTTTCGCATACCAAATGAAGGTTTTTAAAATGTTTTGATAAAATACATATTAAAATAATACGTTTAAAGGAAATGAACCACAAGGCCAGGGCACTGCATGCTTAGACTACGATATTTGCTTTTGACACGAGATGAGGCTATAGAGTGTAGGGACACGAACATCACGAGTGTGGGTAACTAACGAGGTCTTGAATAGGTTGTGGCAGTCTACCTAGATGAAAAGGTTACAGTCAGCAGATCCTATTATGATATTCATTTTTTGCGCAAAGTCACAAATAAATATAATATATTAATTACCTTGCAGGTCCGTCTTGTGACTTCTAGTGAGTTGATTCTTGACTAGTTTCGGGGTCTGGCCCCATCATCAGATAAGACTTACTTCACCCATATGAGCTCGTCAAACATTAAAAAAAACATACAACTGTACGCACTAACGCAAAAAAAACATCAACGTTTCTGACACCGTAGTGCACTCAGTCATGTCACTGAGTACTCCGACAAACATGTTTTTTTTTTGTATTAGTGTATGTGTTGTGTGTGTGTTTTGTTTTTGTTGACGAGCTCATATGAGTGAAATAAGTCTTATCTGATGTTGGGGTCAAGACCCCGAAACTATTATAAAATACACTTTGAGCTTGACAGGCGAGAAGGAATTTATATTTAAAAAAATAAAAATAACACTATTTTTACTCATATACGATTAATTATCAAACGCGTTTCAACGACAAAGTCGTCATCCTCAGTGATACATGATCTACAACTGACAGATTATAACGCACAGTTTCTGACAGTTATAATCTGTCAGTTGTAGCTCATGTATCACTGAGGATGACGACTTTGTTGTTGAAACGCGTTTGATAATTAAACGTATATGAGTGAGAACCCCGAAACTCGTCAAGAAGAACTCACTTGAAGTCACAAGACGTATCTACAAGGTAATTAATATATTATATTAGATCCTATTAGTACAGTACCTGAGTTTAAATGTGGATACTTGATATACAGCCTATACCCACTTTACCGAACCGGACAAGAGCCAAAGTGAAATTACGTAACTTATTCAGTTTTGACAAAAATTATAATCGTTTTTGAAGGGTCAAAAACTCAGCCGTTTCAACTGGAACGAACTTCCGTTAAAAAAACGTGCTTACGGTTGATGATTTTTTTTTTTTGCTAACGAACTCGTCCGAGCGACGTAGGAAACCAACTGGTGTACCAAATTTGAATCAATTCGGACTTAAAATTGGTCCGTTAGAGTGCGAACACACACACACACACACGCACACACACACACACACACACACACACACACCCCCCCACACATATATTTATATATATATAATTTTTAATTACATTGATCGGTGAACATTTACCACTTCCAATGTTAGGTCTCATCATAAGAGAGGATCTGCAATAGTTTTTTTCCAACGGAAATTCTTTAAAAATGAAATGATTAAAAAAGTTTATGAATCAACTAATTGTACAAGCTAAATCTTTGAAGACATAACGTTTGCCCAAGGCCTATTCCAAAAGACCATGGTGTAATATAATTAGTTCCCAAAATTGTTCAATTAACGACCGCCATAACTAACACTTAACTAACATTAAATCCAGCAGAAACATAAACAAAATCAGTTCATCCCTTCGGGCCATAAATACTGGCTAAAAATAAACTGAAATTTCCCACAAAAATATTTATGCTTCTTCGGAAGCGTGCCGGGGGTGGGGAAGAGACGGGTCCCACAGCTGTCGTAGCACCAGCTGGCAGCCTAATGTACTGTGTGAAATGAAAACATCGGTTTCTCCCGCCCGAACCGCGTAATGTCTGTGCTACAAACATTGATTATTTAATGGTTTAAAGCAGGGGTCTCCAAACTATTAAGTTGTATGGCGGGCCAACTGGGTCTGGGCGACTCGTCCCCCAGGGTGGAAAATTTGACACTTGGAAACAGTGTTTTTAAGCATTTCCAGTCTATTTTTACAAATAAATTAATTTTTAAACTTAAGTTTTAAGTGTCTCTGAGTCGAACTTATATATGATTTTTAACTCTTTTTTATACCAACATAATTAATTTTTATTAGTTAAAGTTAAATAAAAAGTAATAAGCATTTTAAATACAAAGGTTAAAAAACAAAACACTCAGGAGAATCATACTTATTTATTTAAACTTAAAGTATGTAACACAAACATTTAAAAAAAGAAAATCCTGTCTTTATTTTTAGTGAGATGTGTGCAGCTGTATCTTATTCACAATGTCTGTCCATTTTGGATTGAAATTTGTAGTTCCAATAGTGAGCATAGCTTTTAGGTGCTCATCCGACAACATTGACCTGTATTTTGATTTCACATGTGTCATCTTCGAAAAGATTTGCTCACAAATACATGTGGAACCAAATATAGCTATCATTTCTCTCGCAAAACTCTTCATTTGCTTTGAACTCATCACTTAACTACCTGGAAAAAAACATAAATTAAATTTAGGTATTAAAAAAAAGAATTATTACAACTTAGTTACATACCTGTAAACCGGACGAATATCTTCATTTTTGTAACACTCGGAGAAGTATTCTTTTAAGTTTTCATTTGGCATAAGATCAATCAACTCGAGCTGAAGTTCCGTAGGAGCATCTTCTACTTGGTATTTAAATAGTTTTTGGAATAGGATTATCTTTTCTGATGTAGTTGCTCCATCAAAGTCTGAAAATCGAGTTTCAAACTCATAGTTTTGAAATAGCTTGTGCTGCATAGTGAGATGGAAACGGCCACTTGTTTCACTAACAAATTTTTTCAAGTTTCAAAATGGTCCAAAACTGTTTCTCCTACTTGTTTTTCAAAAAGTACTAGTTTCAATCTGAAAGATTTCACGTGTTGAAACAAATCTTGCCTTGAAGTTTCAAATTTAAAATATTAAGATGTGTGGTAATATCAACAAGAAATGCAAGTTTCCATAGCCACTGATCACGCGAAAGCTCTTCTACTGGCTTGCCCTGTTCCTACATAAAAATGTCAATTTCTTGGCGTAGCTCAAAAAACCTCATAAACACATTTCCTCTGCTTAGCCAACGCACCTCACAATGATATGGGATGTCTGGGTACTGGTTTTCTATTTTTTACAAAGAGTTCTTAAACGGTCTGTGTTAAAGAGAATGTGATCTGATGTAATTTACAGTTTTTACCACTACTTTCATTATTTCTGATACATCAAGGGTTTTCCCACACAGTGCTTGTTGGTGAACAATGCAGTGTAACACCATTTGTTTTTCCCCTCCTGCACTTTTAACAGCATTGCACACTCTCAATATCTAAAACAAAACTTTTATTTATCAGTGTCTGCGGGCCGGACCAAATCCTTTCGCGGGCCGCATCTGGCCCGCGGGCCGTAGTTTGGAGACCCCTGGTTTAAAGTAAAGTTAAAAGATACGATTGCATTTATTTGAATCCAAATTGAAAATGGAGACTATCCGAAACGTGACTTCGTGACAGCGTTTTCTCTCATTTTACGCCAGCGGTTCTGTTTGCTTATTTAGTTTGTTAACATCTCAGCTCTATTATTCTAGTTCTGCGTTCCTCTTTATTAGCGAATTTCCACATTAGCATTGCAGAGACTCTTATGGTGAGATCTTAGGTCAGGAGTGGTCAATGACTGCGAGCATGGTCCCCAGAACACGTTTTAGGATGGCATTAAACATTATTTATATAGGTACTGTATTTATGTTTTCGCGCTCTAACGGCCGTATTTTATAAGTTCGTTATCCAACAATACATCAATCGAAAGCACGTTTGTGTTGCTTTGTTTAATGAAAGCCGGGTGTTTGCGTTCATTATGTTTTTATGGTTAAATATTGTAGTGAAATGCTGTAAAATAATCGTGTAAGCTGAAGAACAGATAACAGTCATATCCTGTCAGCGTGAAAACTTGTCAACCACTGTTTGGTTTACTTCCGCCCTCTTACCACTATGCGTTGTGATCTTGAAGTAATACGTGTTTAAGTGTTAAACCGTTGGTATTTAAACATTCTAAAGCCAATTCATTACGTGCTTTTTAAGAAACACGTACTTAAATCATACCTAAAAAAATGTAGTTTTCTTTTGACAAAATGTCAGCGCCCATTCAAGTGATCAATGATTATCATCTCCTATAAAAGCGAGTGTACGTACGTTTATAATATAACAGCGGGCGTAGTAAAACTGCCCCGTCATTTTGGGTACTTTTGAAACGATGAAACTGCCCCGCTCATTAAAGAGGATTAGAAAGGATCGCCTCACAAGACGAGAAATGCTGAAATTGCCCCGAACTTCCGGCCAGGTGTCGCAACGGGACTGGGGGAAAAAGGGAATTATTTTTGTCCCTGCGTCCTTCAGTGACTGCAGTCTTCTAAAACTGCCGTCGACTGATTTTTCTGCCGCCGACAACCTAACCCCTAATAATACAACCGATTGTATTACACTAAAGTTTATCAGCTAGTAATTCCTGATTTTGATGACAGTTATTAGAAGACTGCATTCACTGACAGGACGCAGGGACAAAAATAATAACGCAGGGACAGGCGCTCGGGGCAATTTCAGCATTTCTGGTCTGGCGTGGCGACCCTTCTTGATCCTCTTTAATGAGCGGGGCAGTTTCATCATTTCAAACGTACCTAAACTATCGGGGCAGTTTCATCGTACCCCGTAACAGCTGATTTCACCTACCATCTGTAATTCTTAAACAAACCCCAGCGTAGATTATATTTTGGGCTTATGTTTACAACTTCAGTTATTATTTTCTTGTGAAGTTGATTTTTTTAAATACGAGTTATATAACTAATGTAGGCTATAATGCGGTATAAGATTTGCTTTTAGGTTATAAAATGTATATAAATACAACCTTTTAAATATAGATATTTGTTTATACAAATTTAAAGAAGAGATACCTATACCTTTAATTTCGGAAACATACGTACATCTTCGTATAACATATTGTAAACATGTTTGATTATTAATTTCTTCACTATAATATTAATAACGTCTAAATCATTTGATCTATCAATATGAAATAAAAAGCAATTAAAAGATAATATTTTTATCTTTCTTTAAATAAAAACTTTCTTTCGTATGCAAATAAAAAACTTTAACAAATAGGCCTATAATAGTTTTATCTATATATTTATAAAAGCCAAAACCCACTGACTCACTCATCACGATTTCTCAAAAACTACCGAATGGATTTGAATGAAATTTGGTATGTAGCTTCCTCTAGGGCCATAGGTGCTCACTAAGAAAGGGTTTGAAAAAATTCGAAATTTTAGGGCGATAGGTGATCATCAAGAAAGGGTATGAAAAATTTCGAAATTTTAGGAGGGGTTTGGGGGGGGATCAAAGTTACTAAAATCATAATTTCAGATCTTTTATTATTATGACAATAGTGCTTTTATTATTTAAGATCTATATATATATAAAAGCCAAATACCACTCACTGACTGAACACTTAAAAAGAATACAATTACGTTAAAAAGACTGAAAATACAATAATGTATTTCTGATGTGTATCTAATAATTCTTCCTGTGATTTTCACAAGGGCTTACTACTTTAAAAATAAATGACTGTTGTTTTAATAATGGATATGTCACTATAACCAATAGTTTAACGTACTGTATTTTACTTGTTTTTGGCGTGATCGGGGTACGACCCACTTGAAGTCTTGAAATCAGCTGTTCCGATGATTCTGTTTTGACATTCTCCATAATAATAATAATATTATTATATTATTATATCATTGTGTAGAGAAAATTGTTGAGAATAATAATCCACAAAAAATAAAGAATAAGACTGACAGGTTTTCACGACACTTTAATTTTTATACAAACTAAATAAATATTACAATACCGTATATCTTTTATGTGAGTGTTCTAGTTGTGCTTGTACTGACTACATGGCGTGTCGGGTAATTTGATAGTTTAGCTTCAGCTTTGGAACTCGGAACGTTCGTGCGGTCAACTGTGATTAAAAACAAGAAGTGGATCTACAAGAAGTTATGTTGCTCCAGCTAGCGTAGAGTTAATGAGGGCGCAGCTAGTGTCCGTTGGCGTTTCGAAATATTCAGTAAAATACACGTGAAGATTTACCAAAATATTCTCCCAGTGTTGAGAATCAATACACGGATTTATTTCATGAACAAGATACTTTGTCCTGGGCAGTATTTAATGGAGTCGATGGAGCATTACCAGGACTGTCACGCTTCTCTTACTATGCCATGAAACCTGTATTCTGTTGAGAACCGTGTAGATACAGGGTGTCTCGTTTAAAACTGGGCTCAACGTAGGCTATCCCACAGATTTTAGTTAAGCCCTCGATGCTACAAAGCTGAAAATTGATATGCAAAAACTTAAGAAAGCAATGGGTCATTCCGTATCAAATCGCCCAATGGAAAATTAATGTGTATGTATTACTAAATATATAATACACTAGGGAAAACCCCTGCGTGCTCGGCACGTCAACCCCGATAGGACCTTCTATACACATATTCATGTTGTTTTCTTTATAATAAAGGTGTAGGATTAATAACAACCCCAAAGCTAAAATAGTAAATAATGTTAGATGTTCAAATCAAAATATTTCCTATATTTTACAACAGCAGTTATAATAAAGGTTAAAAGTACCCGCAAGGCTCAGGTCTACACTTTAATAAAAACCTAACCTAAAAGTTAGAAATATAAATAATTGCTTCAAGGTATTAATAATTTTAATCAGCTATTAATGGAAATATTGGAGCAAAAAGTTGTTTTATCTGTTGTTTTATTAAATTGGTTGGTATGGTAAAAAATGTAAATACATGTGTTGGTTCAGTCTAGGCCTGGCCTAAGTTTTTTTTATCAATATGAATTATAGCCTATGTTACTCAGAGATAGTGTAGCTTTTTACTAGTAAAACTATTTTTCAATCGGTTCAGTAGTTCCAGAGATTACCCCCTACATACAAACAAACAAACAAATTTTACCTCTTATTAGCTTATTTGTGCGGGCTTTCGGTTTATATTATGTAACATGTCGACCCCAAAACAAAAAGAAATATTATTTCTTTGGGTTTTTTTTATTTTGAAAATCTAAAAAAAAAACCACCATCTTAAGTTTTTTTCAAAGAAATTGGTGTCATGTGTCAGATTTACGTGATTATTGTATATTAGTTATACCAACTAAATAATTGCATATCTTTTTCATATTTACTCGGTAGTTTTTTTAATATCGATTTTTGAAAATTGCGGAAATAGCCATCTTAGATTTTTTTAATGTATGTCATTTCGATATAATTGGTTAGATTCACGTCTGAGTTAATTCCGTGTTATGATAATTGTGATGAATTAGAGCACCTAATTACATTTAGGTTTTATTTACTTTCATCTTTTCTCCACCTGCAAATTTAACACATATATATATTATATTACCTTCTAACCAATATATATTATGTCGTAATAACATACATTAAAAAAATGTATGATGGGGGTTTTTAGTTTGTCATGTTTCATATCAAATGAAAGCCCCTACAATAAGTTTTAAAATTAGCTATCAAACATCCCTCTAGTCTGTTGTAAATTTCCGCAATTTAAAAAATCGATATTACAAAAATTATTCAAATAAAAAAAATATGGAAACAATATATTTGTAATGTTTTTCGTATAACGAATACACTAAAAATCATGAAAATCTGAGGCAGAGGATAAGGCCTCTTGTGATTTCATATTGAATGACCTCAATTTCTTTGAAGGTCGCAGGTTCGAATCTTGCCACTAAAATTATTAGGTACAAATTCTTTATTTACTAACCGATTGAGTTGAAACATTAAATCTAAACTGATATTAGCTCTTTAACAGGATTGTAGGGCTGTAATTTCAAATGTTTAACCTTCTTAAAATAGCAGGTTTGAATCCCCCCCCCCCTCCCACTAAAAGTACTAACAGATTAAGCTGATAGTTTCGCTTTAACATGGTTAATAGGCCTATAATAAACTGAATAAGTTAAAATTTATTATTTGAAATAGGAAATCTTCATTGAAGGTATGCAATTAAGCAAAATATTAAAAATCTGCTTTGTAGCGTCAAAAGTATATTTCGTTTTTCTTTTGTCAACATCCCTATTTATTTTATTTTATTTATCCCTATTGGCAGTTTTAAGTAAGATGTGTACTGAGTGGTAAGTTATAATTTACGTAGCTCTATTTGTATATCATTTGATTTGGCGTAGTATTTTATGCGATTGATTTTGATTTCAGGTGAGTCTTCAAAACAAAAATACAGTATAGGTACATCTAAAGGTGATGGCTCTTCTTGGGTGAGTTTTCTCTTTAAAACAGTCCGTCCCCCCACTCTGACTTTTATATGCATTTAAACACAGCCGTACTCTAGATCACCTGAAATCTCTTTTATAATAGTTTTGAAATTTTAAGGCCCCCCCCCCCCCCCAAAGTAGGGTCTAGAATTTTTTGACATGTCAAATTAGTGGGCACAAAAAGACCAAATTTAATGGCGCTCACGGAATATTATTTTGGAGACTAATCATGTTGGCCGTGCACAATGTATCTGAGATTTTGCAATTGTGAAATTGATATTTCTCTTTAAAGATAATTAAACAGAAGGCCTACAATCAGATGGTACTAAGATCTGCATCGGAGTTTTATTTTTTAATTTCGAGTATTTTAAATAGGGATTATTATTTTATGTCCTACCCCCAAGTAGCTGGGAGGAGCCTTTCAAAAATCCAAATTTGATTTCTTATGTACACGGATTTATATTAAATAGATCTGAAAATGATTTATTTATTAATACGTTGTCGGGTATTAAACAAAGCATGGGCTTCAACTTGAAATTTTAAAGTTGGCCGCCGTATTTGAAAATGGGATGTTATCACAGTTTTAAAACCACCAAGTTATACAAAATGACATTTCTTTAAAATTGGAGGGTCAAACATTGTTGTACCTTTGTTAGAAGCGAAGAAATCCTGCCGTTTCCTTATTTGTTGCAGAATCTGTTACAAAGTTTAACTACGTCAGCCGCTCTGGTTTTTAAGCTGTAATACTATTTCTTTGTTTCGAAAAACACGCCATCAACATACAATGTAGAAAAGATATAATTTTGTTGTGTGGGTACATTCCATAATATGAAATCAGAGTAGGTCTTAACCTCAATGACTTACATTTTCCTAATTTTGTGTATTATTAGGTACATATACCAACTAAATACATTACAAAATCTATTTCATAACTTTTACTAGAGTAGCTTTATATAAAATTGTGCCGTCTTTTAAAAAGTTTTGGATCACAAAAATGCTCGTAGATATACAATCGATGCTGCTAGAGGAATGTTTGGATGCTTGTTGGCTTTCACATCTTTTTCAAAATTTTGAATTTATGTATTTGATCACGTATCATTGTAACATGAAAGAATAACCTTTCTTGTTGTGATAATCATGATGAAATATAGGGCCTTCTTACTTCTAGATTGCTCGTGATCCCATCTTTTCTCCACCTTGATGAAATTTGAATGCCGGAATAACATTCATTAAAAAACTCCAAGATGGTGTTTTTGAGATTTCAAAATTTTGAAAACAAGGAACGCTTTCTTGTTTTGAGGTTGTCATGTAGTACTTCAAATGAAAACTAATGCTTTAAAATGAGCTATGAAACATTCGTATAGTATTGTCGGTTGTAAATCTACGAGCATTTTGTATGATCCAAAACTTTTGTGACATTCTGCTATTTCCTCAATTTAAAAAAATTATATTGAAAAAGCTACTCAACTAAGAAATATGAAGAAATATATTTGTATGTAGAAATATATTTGTAATGTTTTTGATACCCGAAAACGTATTATACAGTATTGGGTTCAATAAGAAATTTCAAAGCTGGCTGCCGAAAATAACTGACGCTATCACAGTTTAAAAATCAATTGTTTACATGCACTTTAACATCTCGGCAGTAGTCTTAAACAGTAAATATACATTTTCTTTCACCATTATTTGGTCAATGCGTGCCGCTAATATACAATATAGAAAAGATATAATTTCTTTGTTTTTACATTATTTTCAATTAGTCTGCCAATTTGATCCGATGTCCTAAATGTAGGATACATTGATTATGTCCTATGGCAAATTGTGTACCGTAGTGGTTACGTTGATCGTCCTTGATTTAGGAAGTTCGGACAGTCTTCCCAGTCAGACTCTCCGACTTTGGGTAGACCTCGTCCACTCAGGCGTCGTTTCCGATTAGTAATTAGTTTCCTTAGTTGCTCGATTGATTATAACAACTGAGGTGATATGGCTGAGCTGAACTTCAGGTGAGCGTACTTCCGTCCAGTAGCTAAACACGTTGGTTTAATTGCCAAACCTTTCTTTTGCACTTCCCACACAATGGGAATTACGTTCTTCTATGAAAGGCTATACCATAAACATTGTCCATTCAATCGTAAAAAATATCTGAAATCGTCCGAGTTAATGGTTTCAACAAAATCTACTGGGTCAATATATTTCATTCCTATAGCAATTTTTTTCCAAATTGTGTTTCCGTTCGGGGCTTTTGGAGGATCAACAATGTTGTATAGATAAAATCATATAGGATGGCGCGTAGGGTGGGTAGTGCGAGTGAGACAGAGTACCTATCCCACCACACTTCCCCTCCTAAGTTTAGGCGGAGCATTGTACAGTCAACCCTAGTTATGTTGGCTTACAGTATTTACTTTATGTTATCGAGACATTTTAAATAAAACATGTACTAAACACGCTTAAAATACGATTTAAATTAAAGGCTATTTTATAACTTATAAAGTAGTTTATTATAAATTTAATATAGATATAAGTAAATAGAAAAATAGTATATATTTACATTACATTAAATAATTTACTGTCCAACTCTTCAAGTAGTTTCTTATGAATTTAGTATATAAAAAAACCCCAATATATTTACATTACATTAAATTATTAAATGTCCCGCTCTTCAATTCAGTTAATTATTATAAATTAACTATAGATATAAGAAAAAGAAAAAACAATATGTTTACATTAGGCTATTACCTGATAATATTGGTTGCGCTTATTTGCAAGCGATTTGTGGACAAACCACACATCTGACTGAAAAATGTTTGAAATAAAATATGTAGATCAACTAATTTTCTACAACTTTGCCACTGGAAGTTTCTTTCTACCCTAAAAATATAAAAAGTTTACGCTTTACTACTTTTTCATGTCCCGATTTAAAAAATCGAAGTATTTCTTATTGTATAAATTCCGAACATTTACTAAACTGGAAGATATTTATACTGTTAGTTGCAACATATCACGCAGATTACAAATATATAAAATTTGTCCTATTGAAATAATCCTAGTACTGTGCAGAAGCTTGTAATTGAAAACGCGTCCAATACTAAACATTGCTCGGCGGCCCTCTAATCGATGGATTTGACACGGACTGTTTTTTCTTACAAAACGACAAAGACTGGTGTTGGAGGGAGAAGGGCATTACTGCTTCTGCGCAAACCACGCGCCATCCTAAATGGTACTACTGTACCTATAAGAGCAACTGCAATTTTGAATTTTTCGACAAAAACTGTGCCATTACGAGGGTGTATTCAGGTCCGGAGTCTCAGTTATACTGATTAATCTACGGTACTATAGGTCGTGCCACCCTAACTTGAGACAGCCCAAACTGACCTGCAGGGTTTATAGCCACCCGTCCGCAACCGACCCTTTTACAATCCTGTAGCGACGCTTCTGTGAACGCCTTAGTTCAATATTAAAATGTGATATACTGATTCACGAGTTCATATTAAGAACAACGATGTAACATACATTTCTGTTCTTGTGCCATTTCAGTCGGACATCTTTTACGGTTTTAATAAAATTATAAACAAAATAATCCTAAAATTATAAAAACTTCCTCTCACCGTTTCGGAGCAAAACTCGTTTTGCAGGCTTGAGACTGCCAAAGGAAGAATTAAAAGTTTCTTTTGTTTTTATTCATGTTTGGACAATCCGGCGAATTCCTATTTTTGTAAGGTCGTCTCATTTCTTCATTCTGGTTTGATGCCTTGACAGTTTTTCCCCGGCGTTGTAAGCACTTTTCCATAGACGACAGTCTTAATACGCTCTACCCTGCTTGTGGGTGTTAACATACGTTCATACAATTTCGTTGTTTTTTCAATAAGCAGACTACCAAAAACATTTAAATCACAGTCCGTTGCCCTCTTGTTAGCGCCTTCCCATGGGTGTGAATAGTAATGTACTTCTGGGCCAATATGGTCCTGTCAGGTGTCTTCGAAAACGACATCGCCTCGTCTCCTCAGCGCCGAGCGGGCTACCTGGCATAATCTGACAGTTTTGACAGCCGAATTTGAATTCACAAAAGCAACGAACCGTGGTAATGGCGTGTGCCCGACTGAGCATAGTAGATGATCAGCACTGGAATTTCGCAAATTTTGCATACATTTCATTGAAGAAATTACCTAACCTAATACTCCTCGAATTCTAAAATAACATTGTATTTTTAGTTCAATAAAAATATAACAAAGATTACTCCTTCACCGATTAAACTCATTAATCCCGGCCTTGAAGATATTAACCCTCGTCACTTCTGCATCACTGAGTAGACCCTTTGATAAATTATGACCTGTGCGCTGTGGAGACTAAAATGCCCTCGGCGCTGGGGAGACTCCACCAGTTTTGTCCGCCTCAAGTTATGTGGCACGACCTATAAATTAGAGATGGGATCGGATTGGAAGGTGTGCAGGGGCCCTAAAAAACCATTGGGTAATTTTTCCGGAAAATAAATACGAAGCGTTAAACCCGCTTTTCCATCTCAACAGTGTCCTACATAAACAACTTTTTATTAATGTGTAGCAGTTTAAGATGCATGCCTCTTTCGTTTTCACATTGTCTAGCAATTTTGGAACCTGCTTACGGAATTTTATTCGTGAAAAGCCGGAATTGAACAATTTTACCGATTCGTCCAGGTATTCGTCGGTTCGAGTAATGTATGAAAATCTCGAATATGGGTTTTGAAACAAACGATTAATTTTTGTTTGCTTAAAATTAGTCATGATTACTGTATCGCGACGAAGCCATTATTTCACGTCGGTGAACATTTCATGTAAACAGCTGATACTGCAACAGCTGTTCAAATATTTCTTGAAATAGACGTTTCATGTTTCCACGGTTATGATTGTGTTAGCAGAGAAGTTGGCATAATATTTATTATTTATTTTTATGTAGGTTGATTCAATAAAGATGTCGTGTAGTGATAACACGTTTATCGGGTTCATTAATCTAAACTTAATAGTCAATTGATAAGAGCATTGATTCAATGATTACCGTGTTCAATAGTCCAGGCCCTATCTTCTCTCGCGTTAGAAAATTGTTAGATTTGTTACGCAAAAAAGAGTCCCTTTTAACATATCCGCATGTTGGCATGCAGCAACGGTGATCACAATATTATGTAAACAAATTTTAAAACTTTGTTTTTCTAGCTTTTTAAGAGTTTCTCGCACTCAAGCAAAGTACAGACTATTCATGTTCCTAGTTAACAATTGAAAAACAAACCTTTGGAACAAAATATTTCCCAATATATTTCAGGATATGTCTAAAGATTACGTAAGAACTTTTACAACGTCCGAAATGGCAATTTTTTAAACTCGAAAAAGGTCGTTTTGGCGTTTTTTATACCTAAAATAATTTTTACTTCTAAAACGATAAATTTTAGAGAAAAAATGAGAGAGACATTTTTTGTTTAAAATGTTCTACCGCCATTTTCGCAAGGCGAAAATTATGAATTGTTACAATTTGTTTAAACAAAATGTGTAATACTTTTGACCTCCGTTGCCGCCTGTTACGCGGATATATTTAATGGATTCTTTTGAGTAAGATTGCGCAATAAAATCGAACGAGAAGCAAATAAATTGCTTGAGCGAAAATAGGCCCTGGGCTAACCTATTAACTATATTAAATTTGATATTTTAACAACAAAACGTATTTGATACTTCATTCAACTGGAATTGTTCTGAAAATGATTCTACAGTAGGCATAAATCTCACAATTTAAATAAATACTAGGGTCTCTGCCCCTGGACGCTTCGCTCGCAGTTGGAAAATTCGCTAAAGAATCTCGTGAATCTTTGGCTCGTTTGTACATAGGTTTGTAAAATTATGAAACCAGGCTTAAATATATTAGGCCTAACAATAATTACAAGATTAATTATAACCTCAAATACATGATTTAGAAACGTAAGAGGCTTCCATTACGATTTTAGTCCTATAGATGGATTTATTAGACGGCGACCTGCGCGGAAAATCTTGCTCATGTAGGAGAGGTAGGTGAAGGTTCTCCACCATCGCGCACCTCGTGCGCCGACGCAACCCCATCCCTCAGCCATCTCCTCTTTTCAGATCTCAGCAGCAAATACGAGGTGCGCGGTGGTGGGAACCTTCACCTACCTCTCCTACATGAGCAAGATTTTCCGCGCAGGTCGCCGTCTAATTAATCCATCTATAGTTCTACTATCTTCTGTCAACTAAAGTTTTGAAACCAGGCTTAAATGTAGTACAAATTATTGCAGGATTAACATAACCTCAATACTATATTTCAGAAATGAGCCAGGCTTATATTACAAAATTTACTATTAGAATTTATCCATCTTTGCCAAGTGTACCTTTTTTTTTGATAAATTAAATTGTTAAATCAGGCCCAATTTATTCTAATTCCAACGTGCTAAAACGGTATAAATTAGCTTGTATTTTTAACAGTAATTAAAAACTATCCAATGAACAGCTGATAAAACAGTATAAATTGGCTTGTTTATAAACAGCTGTTTTGATCGCTTTATTTTTACTATTTCGTTGTTATTTTGTAACCAACATGGCAACCCATAAGACCCTATGTTAAAATTCTTCAACTTTTAAATTAGATTTTCTCAAAAAATTGCGTTTTTACACGAAATACAACTACTGTATATGGGTGTACTTAAAAATCAAAACTATACCTAAATACAAAATTTCTTTGAATTCGTTAGAGCCGTTTTCGAGATCCGCGACAGATGATTCAGAGATAGATACAAAGATAGAAATAAAGATATATACAAGAATTGCTCATTTAAAGTAATAGGATTGAGCTTAATTTGTGAGAAAATAAAATTGATAGAACAATAACTGAAAACAGAATCTCGCAATTAATTTGTGAATTTACTAGCACTGTTATAGTTTGAGTATTGTAGCTCGTGCATGACTGAAGATGGCAACTTTGTCGTTGAAACGCGTTTGCGAAAATAAACGTATTAGTTGTGAGATTCTGTGTTAAAGTTTTATTCCACCAAGTTTATCCTTAGTCACAAGTTAAGATATTTACTCATAAGCTAACATATTGTTTATTCGATAGCGGTTACAGGAACAATTTTGTACTTGTACTTATGAGTAGACCTGGCTAAGTTTGAGTCGTAGCATGTGCTCTTATGGGACTTCGTCTTTTGCACCGAGTTGCGACAGACGAGCCGCCTTATTGTTTTTCTGACGTAATATGCACCGACTTCTGACTCTCATTGTGTTAACACATATTGATAACGTAGACCTAGAAAATGTCGCGACGCGGTTTTTTCAAAGTTTGATTCTATCGGTAAACTTACAATATTATTAATATTGGTCTTTGTTCTTTTATAATTTTTCTGAATTTTTTCGCTAAATAGTCCTCTTTGAAAATATGTATAATAGATTTGTGGAAATTGTTTAAAATTTCAAAATGTAAAATAAAATCGTAAGTTGGAAATTTTCAACAACTATTTTCGTCAACAATTTAAACAAAAATTTAACCTTAACAAATTCTTTGTACTTTTATGAACCGAACTCGTTCATATCTTACTAACAGTGGTCATACTGTACTATATTCAGAAATTCTTTTTCGATAAAATTATGTAAAAATTACAAATATATCGGCAAAGGTTTAGCGTAAAAAGTATAATTATTGATTAATATCTTATACGAGAAGGCTGTAAAAGCTGTCGGTAGTGAAAAAGAGGTTCGAACAAAATTGTTTAACACTAACCATATCTAAAACATAATTACTTCCTATAGCCCTTAGATCCAATAGTGATTGTCCTTATGAACGTATAAAATTACATTCTTGTGGGAATCTGTGGCTATAGTAACATTAATGGAGTTGACTAATGCTTGAGTGTCTTGTTTGATTAACGCTTAAATTGGTCGGCACATGTTGACTAACTTAGAAATTTAATGTATGTTTTTAGGAATTTAAATGAAATATTGTATATTTTTTTAAATAGGTACGACAATTATTGTACTTTGAATATTACCAATCTTTGCTGGTGGGGTGGGGGAGTAGTCTGGGGGTAACGCCGCCAAGTCCATTCTAGCTTTCTTAGATGTCTTTCAGAGATCGGTTATGAAGATGGCACTGCGTAAACCAAAAAGACATCCATCTGATGTGCTGTATTGCTATTTTAATGAATTAAATATCAGACAACTTTTGAAGAATCGTTTAAATTGAAATTATTGTTTTATCTCCTACCCCCAAGAAGTTAGAACCTTTCGAAAATATAAAAATCAAAGTTGCATACCTTTATACCTCTATAGTTAACCATTGTATTATGGACAAAGACTTAAACAACATAATCGTCATGTCATCAAGGTCGGCGATTTTTAATATAGCTGTGAATTACAATTATAATAATTAATTTTGTACTTTTTTCTTCCGAATATTTTTTTGTGAAAATGGAAATTTTTATCAGTTTTGCTAATGTCTATTTAAAATTTATCTTCTACCACTGTAGAAGTTAGTATCTTTAGAAGAAATAAAATTCTTCACGTGAAAGAAATAATATTAGACGGATCCTGATATACACCGAGGATGTTGTCTAGTGCATTGTCTTAAATTTAAAATGGAATAAGGAAATGAATTGTGAAGATGGATGGAGAAAGAACGGGGCACGAAGAAGACTAGATCAGTTGGGTTTAGTCAGAAGCCAGGCTCTAGGAGGCCGCGGTGTAATGACCTTGGTAGCCCCCACCCTTCTCCTACAACATCTGTTGTTAAGCCACAGTCACAGTATACTAACCCTAACCTATAAAACTGACAACGACTCTGGAAGGCTTATAGTTGATGGGTTTTGTCCCGAGTTTTACGCCGTTTGGCCTCTCTGGCTCTATGCAAGATAGAGTTAAACTCCTAAACCTAATGAGGCACAATCTGAACATATTTTCAATGATGTCCTGACTAACTGACTTATCCATAATCAACGTACAGTGAAAAATACTTAAGGGTCTTCTATACCTTGCGTAAAACAGCAAAAATATGCACTTCGTACTACCGTGTTTCGGACGCCGTTTTTCAACCTAAAAAGTTGTGAAAAATCTTAAATTGTTCTTAAAGGCTTTGTGCTTTTGTCTTATATCTCATAATTGAAAGAAATCGACGGCAACTGCTTTTAATCAACAGTTTAACTGAGTAGAAATCGATTATTTTTAACGCATGTTTGGGAGTTTTAAGTAATAATTTCCATATTTTAAGCTAACACGTACAAAATATAAAGCCTTCTTTAAAACTTAAAGTAGTTTCTCAGATTATTAATTTATAAATAGAATCCGAAAAACGTTATTACGAATGCTTGTTTCAACGATTTTGCGGCTTGAGTCAGACCTTTTGTATTGAAATCATACTGTACACTCGGGAGTTTTCTTCAAGGTATAGATAGAAGAGCTTTAATATGAAAATTTGAAGGCTTATCTGTAAAATTTTGTTTTTAAGGGTCGGCTCTAGTGAAACAGAAAGCAACCTGCGACTCCCTATAGCGGCGGTAGGTTACGCGGACATTGCTCATCCTAAATCCATTTAAAACCCGCAATTATTCAAATAGCGTTTTTTTTAAATACCAAACTCTTGGGGACAAAATTCTTTATCCGAATGGCTTGGTAATTTTTCGCTGTAATTAATATTTACAACGTAAAAAATATTTAAAATCACTCTAAAGCGGCGGTGTGTTACACGGACATTGCTCAGCCTAAATCCATTTAAAACCCGCAACTGTTCAAATAGCGTTTTAAAAAAAATACCAAAATCTTGGGGACGAAATTCTTCAGGCGAATGGCTTGGCAGTTTTTCGCTATAATTAATAGTGACAACATAAAAAATATATTAAAAATCAATGTTTTAAATTGTTAATAAATATTAAACAAAATATTTTTCTCAATTTTTAAAAAGCCATTTGCATGCATATTGACCATAGCTTTAAAATGACACATCGTTTATAATTTTCCGATTAAAAATAAAGGAAAATTTGGATTTTAATTTAACATTGGTCTTATGGAGTGTCAGCCAACATGGCCGACAGCTAGAGCCGACCCTTAAGCGTAAAAATGTTGAAAAATGGGGTTATCCCAGCCCTTTAACGGATAAAACATTTGATTCGGATCAAAAGCTTAGTAACATAGTTTCAGGTTAGGCCTAATACCGAACCAACACGTTTGTTGAATGCATTTACATTTATTACCATAGCAACCAACTTAGCAAGTTTAGAATCAGTTAATTATTCTTCACAATGAACAGGGTCTTTAGGTTGTGTTAAAAAAAATAAAAGCAAACAAAAACCCAACGAAAAGGGCTTACTGTGTTATAATTAAACATCTGATGTTAGATATTATATATAAAACAGATGATTTGGATCAACATCATAACACAATTTTAGGTTAAGCATATACTGACCACGAAGTCATAAACGAAATACGTTTGTTGAATGCATTTACATTTATTACTATAGCAACCAACTAGCAAATTTGAATCAGCTAATTATTCTTCACGAACACAATTTTTTAGGTTAGGTGCTAGCACATACAAAAATCAACGCAAAACGCTTACTGTTTTATAATTCAAACCCTTATTACAGTACTATAAACTTTGTTTAGGCCTTCCTGGCCAGTTTTAATTAGGCCCTACTGCTTTACCGTTCGTATAGTATGTAATTACACTAATATCACATTTTTGTCATAACGTTATTAAAAAAAACTGGTGACTGCGCATGCTTCGGGATTTACGTCACCTCTTCTCCCATCAACTTACCCCGATCCACATGTCTCTGTACTAATCAATCGTAATTTCTGTGAAAAGATGCAATAATTTGTTTGCTGTACCTTCGTCGCGAAGGTTGGTGAGCGAAGCGAGCAGGAACAAAGTTGTCTAGTTATTTATATTTCTGTAGTTTAAATTACTACATTCTCCATAGCTAATATTTCCCCAATTGTGAGATCAGATCCAATCTAGGAATACATGTCACTAATAAGGCAATGCTTAATTAAGACATTTCAAGTTTCATCTCAATCTGACGAGTCTTTTTTGAGTTGCATCGTTACGAAGAACGACGTACTAGCTGCAATCCTCGAAGCTGTGGACCATTTGACCAAAACGTAAACCAGGCTTAATCTCATCAGTATTCTACGAGACACATTCAACGGTCTATAAATATACACCGCCCCGAGGTTGGCGGGAAAAGTACGAAATCCTCAAGGTCAAGGTTAACCAGTCTTGTCATCCGTGCGTTGACCGACTACTTGCATCCTTAACATAACATCAAATGCATTACAGTACTTGGGAACAGCTGTTGTCCGAAATCGTATGTTTGGTTGTTATGGTAACAATAGCTTTGCTGGGTGTTAATTTCATGTACGTTGCTAGAGGCTCCATAGATGCTCACTAAGAAGTTTATGGAGTTCTACCAAGTAGCCTACCTTCGGTCATTAGTGCAAATCGTATATCTCAATTTTTTCAAAAGCATCCGTTTTACCAAACATTAAAGTTTTGTGTTAAATTAAGGCCCACTAAAGTACTCTACTTATTTATAGAATTAGACTTATAATATGTTCAGCGATAAACGCATGTAAAAACAACGATATTTTACAAATAAAAAAATGTACAACCCCAAAACTGTAAGATATTGTTTTTTTTGAAAGTAAATACATAGTATGATTGACCAATAGTTTCAACAAAATCTGAGATGATCAACTTTCAAGTGAGTTGTTGGTTTGACGTTGAATATATGGGGATGCGGAATACTACCCCCCGGAAAACTACCCCCCCCCCCCCCAGGTGAAACGTGACGTCACGAAATCTGCCAACTAACCAATATGGGAGCCGTGTCCGCGACTGGAATACTACCCCCACTAGCAAAAGCGGGTCGCCGGAATACTACCCCCCCGGAAAACTACCCCCCAAGCAGGTTCCTACAATTATACTGTTATCGGCAACATACTGTGACTAAACAGTTTAGGTTAGTCCTCTAGTTTTTTTTTATTCTAATTATATCGAAACTTGAGTGTGCGTGACTGGAAAACTGCCCCCCCCCCCCCCGATCTCTGACGTCAAAATGACGTAGTAACCTGCTTGGGGGGGTAGTTTTCCGGGGGGGGGGGGGTATTCCGGCGACCCGAATATATTATTATCATACGGGAACTGATTTTGAAACATTAGTAGGCCTACAGCAAAATTAAACAAAAAAATACTCAAACTGGGTAATCAAAAAAAAAAAAAAGTCTGATATTGGAAGTTGTTCATTATCCTTTGCTCTAAGAGTGGTAAAAAGTCTTCACCGAAATAGCGTCGGGTTTGGGAGTGGGAGGGGTGGAAGTTGTAAAAACTGTTTGTTTACTAGGGGTTTTTTGTGTGCAAATATCACGTAAACCCTTCACTTTAGAGCTTTGTTTGTTCAATAACTTTTTAAAGTTAGTACGTTAAATTTTCTTCAAATATTGTTCTATACGTTTTTTGGTGCGATCAATAGATTTGGAGATATTGAGAGGATAAAGTAAGGTATTTCTGTAGGTATGGTTGAAAACGTGTTTAAATTAACAATTTCTCGTCTATTGACCGTATAATTAACATTAGTGGGTATGTTTTGATAATACAGTTCAGCAGACATGTGGTTGAGTATATTTGATGGACCCTTTGCTTTAAATGTGGTAAAAAGTCTCCACTAAAATAGGTAAAAAAAAACGTGTAGAACCATTTTTTGTAGAGAAGTTTATTGAACACACTAAGCTCTAAAGTGAAGGGTTTTACGAGGTATTTGCAAAAACCTAGAAAACACCGTTTTTACACCTTCCATCCCTCCCACCCTCAAACACGATGCTATTTTGGTGGAGACTTTTTACGACATTTAGAGCAAAGGGTAATAAACAATTTTCAACAATCAGACCTTTTGTTTTTTTTAATCCCCAGTACGGGTCTAATTTGACTGCACCGCATCTGAAATAAATATAACTATAGATGGATTTATTAGACGGCGACCTGCGCGGAAAATCTTGCTCATGTAGGAGAGGTAGGTGAATGTTCCCCACCATCGCGCACCTCGCAACCCCATCCCCCAGCCATCTCCTCTTTCAGATTTCAGCAGCAAATACGAGGTCCGCGGTGGTGGGGAACCTTTACCTACCTTTCCTACATGCGCAAAATTTTCCGCGCAGGTCGCCGTTAAATAAATCCATCTATAGCTGCGGTAACGACTTTTGAACATTAATAACTTAACTAAGGCTTTATATAAGCCTAACTGTAGCGTGTAGTGAGAATATTATCACACGCATAAAAATGTGTATAGCCTACACGTATTTTTCATTATGATCTGTACACACGTCAAACATTTAACCGCATTAGTTGATTACATTTAAAAATGTAGCGATTTTGTCATCTTATTGTAAGTAGATATTTTACCACCAAACAAATTCAGAATGTTTATAGAGGTTTAATGATTACTTCTTTAAGGTTATATTTGTTGTTTACTGTACAGGAAAATAAGTCAAAACGTTGATCAGCTGTCTAATTGTTAAATGTGCGTAGTGAGCTTTCATTTCACTAATAATAAATCAGCTGTTGGTTGTAAATACAAAATGTCGAAACTCATCATAACGTTTTGTATTATTTAACACATTTAAAGTAATAGCCTAACAAAATTAACATTTTGCGACATATGGGAAGGTCTAAGCTTCAAACTGATTTTTGTAGAACTACGATATTAGCCAACGCTGAACAGTTCTCTCTCAAACTAAGGCCAGTACACTAAATGCTCCCATAAAGAACATTTGTGGGACTTTGTTTTATATTTTTAACAAACTTGATTAGAGGAACATTTTATATTTTCGAGAGGACTGTCGGAATGTTTGGGCTTCAAATTGGTACATTTGTCGTGAGCCCAAGTTGACCGGTTCTCTCAAACTAAGGAATTTGTTCTTACAAAAACGTTCTCCCGTGTAAATAACTTGGCGTAATTTTTTAAACGTCAATTAATTGTATAAAATGCAGTGGTTTTTTGTATTCTTATATTTTTCTGTGAATCTGCAGTGTGAACCCTTTAACATGACACTTTATTTGTACAAAATAACGACGTAATGGGCTGATAAAAAAATTCCTTTGAGAATTAATATGTAATCATATTTATTTCCACACACTTTACATGCATGAAATATGCTTCTGTTTTGATTGGAAGCTATTCACTGCAACCAGTTATTGGTGATTGGTGGTTTGGTATAAAATTAACATATATAAATACGAAATAAATGATTTCTTATTTTGCATGCTAAATCAATTTATGCAACTGTAGGCCTATGTGGTTACAACTAGACATTATACAAATTTTATAAACAAATTATTAACATTTAGATATTTAAAATAATAGGAATATAAATGATTGGCAGAGCCTTTCTCAACCTTAATTCGTACATTTTTAATAACTCACCATTTACATTAAATATGAACAGCCAAGTTCTAACTTTTCTCGAAAAATGATTTGTATTGTATTACTCACCCCCCCCCCCCCCCCCGTTGAAGCTAGTATAACAGATTATTGTGTACTCTGATAAATTCACGGAAATAACCTGTAACTAATAATTGATTTGTTAGGACCATAGTACTTTATTAATACACCTAGGTGTATTGAGGGGGGGGATGCACTGTCCGCCATATTGAATCTGATTCCCATAAGTGCAATGCTACAGAATAAGTAATTTTTCCCGTTAGTTCGTGGAATAAATTAAAAAATTTGGTTTAATTTGAAGTACTATCACATGCGGATGTTTACTTCTGAATACATTTTCAAAACCCGTTTTATTGTTTTCATAAACTTATGACATTAACAGTAAAAATCTGTATTAACTTTTTACTCAGTTTGCAAAAAGAGATATTGCAAATAACCTTAGCAATCAACACCCACAATCTATTTTATTTTAAGAACAAAAATACAGCTTTCGTTTTTTGATGAAATTAACGGTTGTATGACTACACGACTGAATGCGACCTGGAACCCTTGGGGGGCAATACATATATCTGCAGGGCTACGACAGCACGACGTTGCCGAATCTCATTAGCGGCTCAGTCGTATAGACGTAGTCTGCGCGAGGCCCCAGCCCCTAATCCCTCCGCGTCTACCTGCGAGGCTGTCTTGAAGAAAACTTTATCCATACCAGAACTAGAGACAAAGAGACTCATCTAGCGATTATAAAAGAAAGAATTCTGCCAGGTACAAAAATCATAAGCGATTGTTGGAAAGCATATGAATGCTTAAGTGTATATATACTATTTACGTTTCTTCATATTATATAATTAGAATAAAAAAAACTAGAGGACTTACCTAAACTGTTTAGTCACAGTATTTTGCCGATAACAGTATGATTATAATATTTGTATAATTA
>JAGFPH010000547.1:130221-141730 GCA_018207615.1 Philaenus spumarius
TGTTAATAACTTATTTGCGAATTTCCATAGTAAAAATGAGCTATTACAGTGACTCTTATGGTGAGACCTAAGGTAAGGAGTGTTCATTGAGCACCGATCAATGTTTTTGGGGTGGCATTAAATATTATGTATATTTGTGTTCAATCTCTAACGGCCGTATTTTACGTTGGATATGGTACTCAACGTTGGTTTTCTAAGTCGCTCTAGCTCTAAGCCAAAAATCCAACAATCGGAACTATAGTTTTTGAGTGGAAGTAAATGTTCTGTTATTAGGAAAATTTTTTGGATTTTATATATAAAAAAATAATGTACGAGGCTATTCTACCCATTTTGTTCCTTTACACGCCCGCCTGGTTGCAACAAAATCAATCAAAACGTAAAATACTATTAAGGGTCGGCTCTACCTGTCGGCCATGTTGGTTGACACTCCATAAGACCAATGTTAAATTAAAATCCAAATTTTTCCTTTATTTTTGATCGGATAATTATGAACGATATGTCATTTTAAAGCTATGGCCAATATTTAAAAAAATTATTTTTAATATTTTTTTATGTTGTCACTATTAGTTATAGCGAAAACGTACCAAGCCATTTGCATGAAGAATTTCGTCCCCAAGAGTTTGGTATTTTTTTAAAAACGCTATTTGAAGAATTGCGGGTTTTAAATGGATTTAGGCTGAGCAATGTCCGTGTAACCTATGCCGCTATAGGGAGACTTTAAATATTTTTTTACGTTGTAACTATTAATTGTAGCGAAAAATTACCAAGCCATTCGGATGAAGAATTTTGTCCCCAAGAGTTTGGTATTTTTAAAAAAACGCTATTTGAACAATTGCGGGTTTTAAATGGATTTAGGATGAGCAATGTCTGCGTAACCTACCGCCGCTACGCTGGAGTCGCAGGTTGCTTTCTGTTTTACTAGAGCCGACCCTTAAACAAATAAAAGAGAACTGTGGCGACAAAATCACACTGATTTGAATAAAAACCCGAACCTTAAAAGGGTAAAGTATTAAACTTAACTTACAATTTAGTTGTTTAGTTATAGTTTTTGCTCCTTGTTTTGTGGTTCGGGTTTTTATTCAAATCAACGTAAAATACTGTACTATAAAAGTACCCAGTTAAAATCCACGTGGGGCAGCTCCTGATCCTAGGCCGACGGCCGGGATGCAAACTCGCGAGCGAAGCGAAGCAGTCCATAATCCCAGGCCTCGAGGTTCAAAGTCGCAAAGCTGCGAGCGAAACGAAGCAGTGTGTTAGCCGGGGCCTGACGGTGAAGGACAAACAAATCTATATATATATATAATCCAAATACCACTCACTCAACACGAAATCTCAAAAACCACCAAACGGATTGGAATGAAATCTGGTATGTAGCTTCCTCTAGGGCCGTAGGTGCACCCTAAGAAAGGTTTTTAAAAATTTTTAGGTATGTTTGGGGGTCAAAGCTACTAAAATTAAAGTTACTAAATATTTTATTGATTTTTGTTGTTGTTAATATACATTTAACTTTGATTTGTCTATCCGTGAAAAGCCGGATCGGGACAGCTAGTTGTTGTATTTTCTTCCGCGCAGGCAGCTATTTAGCGCCTTTGTGAGTGTACCTATTTCCCAAATACTGTAGTTAGTTGAAACCCTAAAAACATAAACTTAATTTTGTAAATTCCCACAAGTCACGACAGCGGGACTGTTGCTGCGTGATAGAATGACTTAATAATTCTGGTGCATACTTTTGAAAAATTCAATTTAAAATTTGTTACACATATTATATTAACTAGTTTCTAAATTTCGAAGCTGAAATAATCCCCTTAAGTAGCGGGGTACCCTCTGTACTGACTAATATATTATTATTTTAAGTCGTAACGTATTGTTAAGGATCCGGTGTAAGAGTGTATTTTTACCCCCAGGGAATATTTACCCCCCTTTGTCGTAGTAGTTCTATTAAGACGAAAATCAGGGGGTAAATATACACTAGTGTATTTTTACCGGGGTTAAAAATATACTAGAGTATTTTTACCGGGGGGTAAAAATATACTAGAGTATTTTTACCGGGGGGTAAAAATTCCATAGGCGGTACAATTACACTCTGACACCGGCCTTCGAAACTAGAAGTTATTTGAAAAAAATTAATGTAATAGTGTGTTTTGTTAATATTTTTTAGAAACGTGGTTAAATAAATTATTTGTTCATATGCTGTGGAATAAAGTGCTTTATATACATAAAACAGTTGGTTTTGAAAAAATCTATTTACAAGAAATGTTTTCAAAATTAGTTTATTTTTTAAAAGAGAGCGATGTTGTGATTTAATATTTCTTTTTTTTATGACTTTACCTTTGCAGAAACTTTAGTAGGAGTGTTTTTAATACTATTGTGTTACTTCTACCTGCCTGTCATATTGCCAGTGAATACTCTGAACAGTCCTTGACTAGACAACAGACGAAATGGCATTAATTTAACGGAAGTGCTTGTTCCGACAACTTCCGGTGTTGTAGACAGGTTACAATTAATGAAGTTAACTGTGACATGCGATTGTAGTTAGCTGCAGGACGCCCTCGGGATAACGTAATCCCGGGGAATGTAAGGGATATGATGTAACTGCTTTATGTTGGAAATACACATTGCTGTTGTCTACCTGTTAAAAGATATTTTTATTTGGGTATTCTCCTACTTCAAATGAAAAAGTTATTACAGTAATTAATTGTTGGGCTAACAAATAGCTGTTTAACAATGCGTGCACTTATTATTCTCCCACTTCACTAAACAAAGTAGATATTCAACAATATCTTTAAGAGCAGTTCTCCAACTTTAATTTAAAACGTATTTGTTTATCAAGATTTTAAAATAGCTGTTTAACAATGCGTGCAAAAAGAAGTAGATACTCAACAATATCTTTACGAGCAGTTCTCCAACTTAAATTTTAAAATAAAAATGTAACTGTTTATTAATGCGTGAGTTGGTTATTCTCCAACTTTAATTTTAAATGTAATTGTTTAACAGGATTTAAAAGTAGAAGTTTAACTATGCGTGCACTTATTAGTCTCCCGCTTTGCAAAAAGTAGATATTCAACAATATCTTTTAAGGGCAGTTCTCCAACTTCAATTTTAAAATAAAAATTTAACTGTTTAATAATGCGTGAGTTGGTTACTCTCCAACTTTAATTTAAGAAGTAATTGTTTATCAATATTTAAAAATAGTTGTTTAAAGAATGCCTTGTATTTATTTTATTTTCCCACTTTACTTTAAATTCTAGATATTTAATTTTAACTTTATGGGCTATCCTCCAAGTTTAAAAAAGTAATTGTTGAAACAAATTTAAAAAGTAGATGTTTTATTTTGTGTGTTGACTATCATCCCATTTAAATAAAAAAAGGAGATATTTAACAACAAATTTATGTGTTATCATACAACTTTAATTTTAAGTGTTCAACTAAATTAAAAAGTAGCTGTTTAACAATTTGTGTATTGATTATTCTGGCAATTTATTTAAAAAAAAAGTAGATATTTAAAAATAAGTTTATGGAAAATTCTCAATCTTTATTAAAAAAAAAACAGCAAATAAAATTAAAATAGGCCTATGTATTGATTTTTCTCCACTTTTAAATTACAAAGTAGATATTTAACAATAATAATTAAAAACAAAAATTAATTAATTGTTGAACTAAATTAAAAAGTAGTCGATTAACAATTCGTCTATTGAATACTTCTACACTTTAATACAAAAGTAGTAGTTGATCACATACCGCTAGGATCTAAGTGATTAAACCCACTTATATTCAATACTTTAGTTATACGTTATTGGTGGAAATTTATTTTCATGTATTTAAGAAATAGTATTTGTAATGAAAAAGTACATAATAGAAAATTTCCCTCGTAAAATATTTGTTTTAAAAATTTACGTGATATTTGAAGAATTAGCCACAATCTACGTATACATCCAAGATTTGAAGATTCTGTATGTCGATTGCCTAAGTTGCCCCTATAACCAAGCATTAGGATCTGCAATCATTTTACCTGCTGTACCTATACACCACATAGGATTTATTTTACCATAGATAGTAATGATAAAAATGTAAGCACGTTTTTACAGCTTGATTTTGGACGTGGAACTCTATTTGTGGGCAAGGTCTCTTGTAAAATAATTTTTGATTACAGTGGAAATTAAACGAAATCTGTTTAGAGATATGTCCGTCTATATCTTCTGGCTGCTACTGTTGATTAATCGATGACTAATTGATTAATTTGACTATATTAATCGATATATACAAAAATCGTATAACTAGCATCCTGCTACTAACTGATCGAAACATTGTTTTTCTTGTCCTATCTAGTGAACTTACTAAACATTCCACCATCCCGAGTTTTTTAAACTAAATCCAAAACGGTAATTGTATGATTAAAAATGCAACGTTAAATGTATATGTGTTTACAATTCATCGGCTTTAAGCATATATAGTTAGGTTAGGTTATGCTAGTCCAAACACTAACCACACTGATAGAAGGCGACCTTCACCTGAAGGGGGGGGGGACTGGTTATGCTTCTTGCATCTATTTATAACTTGTTACACATTATGTCCTTTGTCGGACAGCAGGATTAATTGAAAGAGAGGAAGCGATTTGTCAATATTTTGTACAGTGGCGTAATAACCGGAGGAGCAAGCAGGGCGCGTGCCCTGGGCGCTATTCTGGAGAGGGCGCCGTTTAGATTTTGACAGTTTTCTTTTAATAACACATGTTTTAGGAAAGACAAAGTTCAAGTCAAACAATACATTTATATTCTCAGTTATTAGGGGAATTATATTGTTCTTTTATAAAACTCGATATAAAAAATAGTGGGTTTCTAAAGCTCTGATATAGCAATACTAGCGCAAGAGTAAACTAATAATTATGCTTTCTTAATTTCGAAAGCGATCGGGTGAGTTCGAGCAAACTCGAATGTCTATGGGCGCTTTAGTTGGTCAGTGCACGCACACACGTACACACACACACAGACAGTTCGACAGTTGTTATTCATGTGATTAATTGGGATTAGGGGTGTTTCAAGCTTGTGATGTGATATAATTTACACTTGAGTATCCATGTTTTGCTGAAAATGTGTTTCCTAATTTGTGAATAGCTGTACAAATATTGTTGGCACTTTCTGTATCGATTACTAGCTGTGAGTGTTCATTCAGCAAACTCAAGCTAATCCTGTCTTACTTGAGAGCTTCTATGGGACAACAAAGACTAAACGATCTGGCTCTACGAGCATTGAAAGGGAAATGACAGAAAAACTAATTTTGAAAATATAATTAATCAATTTGCTGCAGCCAAAGCTCGGAAAGTATATTTCTAAACTTATTGTACCATTATGTTTTAACACTAACGAGATGAAATATATTTGAGTTAGATAAGCTCAGTTCAAGTTTAATGTAGAGTAAATTGAAGGAGGTTCTGTTGTCATATGTAAAATTTTAATCTAATTTTATTAATTTATCTATTTCTAAGGTTTTCACAAGTCATAATTATTAATATACAGTAATAAATATACTGATAGATTTCTACAGCTATTGTAAAAGTTTACTTTGGTTTTATAAATAGAATAAGTAAATTGTAACAAAGTAGTTGGTCTTACAAATAAGTAGTAATCTAATAAAATAGTTGGTGTAATTGACAGTAAAACAATTGAACCTTAATAAGAAACATCTTTAACATGATTTAATTAGTGTATTTTTTCAACCCTTAATTTAGCTTAGTTATTAATGACTGTTTTGTTCTTTGAGGGGGCTCCACTCCAGATCATGCTCTGGGTGCCAATTACTCCAGGAACGACCACTATTTTTGTATTAAAAACAGTTTTGTAAATAATATTCCGTCACTTATATAAAATAATAATAATATTTATTTCCACAAAGTTTACATGGAATATACATTGATTGGAAATTATGTCAATCACAGAAACCTCTTATTGGTGATTGGTTTAGAATTTATCGTATAGCTGCATTATATAAACAAATTGTTATTCGTGCAAAAACTCTGGCCCTACTGCGCTTGCGTCAGTATGTAGGTTTCCGCTACCCCCACTACCCTTCTCCGATCCAAGCGCCTCTGTCCTAATCACTCGTCGAGAGCTTTGGTGGGAGAAACGAGTGGAGCGGGGCCGAAAAGGAGAGTTTTTGCAGGTTTTCTTTCTCTCAAAATTTGTATAATATTTGTCAGCGATGTTTCTGGTTTGCGTTTTCAGAGCCAGTGACGTGTTTTAATAATATATAAAACAAATCTGTCTCCATAGTAACCAGAATCTGCAAGCAATGATTGTGAGGTTAAATACTGTGGAAGCTCGTTGGTCATTTTAACCTTAAAAAATCCTGAACTATTCTACTGTAAATTCGACCTTTCAAATACTTTTCCTGTACCATCACGACATACCATACGATATTTGACCTCCAAACGACAGCTGTTTATAAACAAACTGTAACAGCTGGTTGTGCTGTGTGTACATACCCTATTGCGCAAACATCGTGTACTGTATTACGCAATACGTAATGCAGACTTTACCAGTTTCTCGTGAGTTGTTTGTTTATATCAGACCTACAGTATTGCTTAATAGTCAACTAGTTGTTGGCACGGTGTTGATCGGAGCTAACAAACCAGACAGTGTCAAACGAAACTGGGAGTTTTGAAACGACAACGTCAAATCGCTCAACCTATCGTGTTTTTGTTTGCACATGTGGATAGGTAAAAGCGTTAACTGAATCATCAAAATGGATTTTATTATTCCAGTAAGCAGTGGCAGCTCACACTGTGGAACTGCAGCACCCCCTATTTCCACTTGATAGTATCGATAAAATTGAATATAATGTGTCCTTTTTTCTTTAATTCCTTCTTTATACTTGTATAATATATAGTATAATTCTTATGCCAATTAAGGATGTTGTTACAAACAATTATTGGGGAGGGGGGGGCGATCTAAAATTTCCTAATAATGTTGACCTTATTTTCCACCTTCTGCGGTGGTGGTTCCAATGCGCAGAAGTGGGCTCTGGTTTATGTTGTGTTAAACCCTCTGATTTTTTTTTTAACGAACTTCTCTGAGTAGGGGGTTTTAACACTGCACGTGCTATTGAGTACTATAAGAGTTTTTTAAATTTTTTACAAGTATTTAACATGGTCATCACATTGTTGAAAAATTTTCACATTTTGTGGGAAAAACCCCAAGCTGGCAACACTGGTCTGGCGGCCTGGATCAGTGCATGGCATGGTCAGTGTTGGCACAATAACAACTGTTAGAACTAAATTTCCCAGGACATCATTTGAAAGAAGACTTTGCATTTATTTCGCACAAAAATATTTAACTTGCATGTTATTGTGGATGTTTCTATTTAACAACAAAAACTTTCGAAATCAAAACTCAAAGAATGATTTTTTGCGTCACACACACAATTTAATTTCAATATCAAAATCCCAACTTTTTCTAATTCTAAAATTTTCCAACGTTTATATTTTAAAATTATTGGGGAGGGGGTGACGCCCCCTTGCGTCGTCCCTGATGCCAGTATCCTCCCTCTAATATAAAAAAGATACAAAAATCTTGGAGAAGGCTGAAATATGTGCAATAAAATATATGTTACTATAATATAACGCAAATGTAATAATATAATGTATTTCAAAATATTCCGTGAGCTGGACAGGGAAGCGAACTACTTAAGGCTCGGCTCACTACATTCAAAACGGCGAAGTTGGGTACCAATTTCAATGTTGAATAACCAAAACATACCTTCACTATTAAGCATATTTTTGTGTTGTTTTTGTCAGAAAACGAAAGCTGTATTTTTTTTCTTAAAGTAAAATAGATTGTGGGTGTTGATTGCTATAGTTTTTTTTGCAATATCTCTTCTTGCAACTCAGTAAATAATTAATAAAGTTTGCTATTTTTTACTATTTATGTCGTACGTTTATGAAAACAATAAAACGGTTTTTGAAAATGTATTCAGCAATCAACATCCGCATATGAAACCAAATTTTTAAATTTATTCCACGAATTAACGGAAAAAATTACTTATTCTGTAGCATTGCTCTTATGGGAATCAGATTTAATATGGCGGACAGGGTAGCGCCCCCTTAGGTTCTGTATGAACCCCATAGAGGAAAGGGCGCTGTTGTAATTTAGCACTCCTACTGCTGAAGTCCTCGCTATAAACTGCTCTCGCAAAGTTAAGAATCGTATAAATAAATTTGGTGTGTGCATAATTCATCGAGAGGGTTTGTTTTATGCTATTGTTACGACAAAAGTAATAATTTATTTGATTTAGTGTCAGTAAATGTGCTGCCTTCTTCTATACCGTTACTCAATGTATTGTATACTAAAACAACCATCTATTGTCTTGTTGCAGGTAAGACCTACCGTGATGAACATACCTTTCTCCTGGCCTTGCCTTGCCGTGACGATTGACTAAGGTCTGTCTCTTTGTTATCATGTTTAAATAGTTTTAACGTGTTAACATTGTCTGGTTATTTTAGTTTTAGTTCTTGACGCATTCTTGGAAAGCCAACTTTGGTTTTTCTGGAAATAGTGTTTAATCTTGCTAAGGTATTTCGGCCGTTCAAGTTAATTGGGTCTTTTTAAATGGATCAGTGTCTACCAAACCTCTTTAAAAAGCCAAACAAATTTTTATTAAATTTAAGATAAAATCTTCGCAGCACTCTAAAGGCGACCGAGAAACTCTCTCTCTGGCACTCACGCAAAGTATACACTATACATTCCTCTGGTTAACAATTGAAGAACAAACCTTTAGAACAAAATATTTCCCAATAGCTCTAAGTACTTTGGCAACATCCAAAATTGAAATTTTTATATCTCGAAAACGATAAATGTTAGAGGAAAATTGCAAGAGATATTTTTTGTTTTAAATGGCTCAAAGAACCTACAAAATTGTTGACCAACGTTGCCGTCTGTTATAACGAGTCCCAACATGTTATAAGGGACTCCTTTTGCGCAAAAATTGAATGAGAAACAGTTTTTTAGCGGAAGCGAAAATAGGCTCAGGACTATAATAAAATTGTTCAAGATTGGATAAAGGTGTTAATTTGAATTTTGACTTCCAGTAGCCACAAACCAGAAATGTCTGGTTTGTGGGGCGTGTTCTCCTTTCTACTTTCTCCCCAAGCCTGGTCTGGTGGTACAGCCAATTCCACGAAAATGTATTCACAAATTACTGCTTCGCTACATTTAACTCAAAAAGTTACAACTATTTTTAAGAATTTTCTGTTAGTATTTATCAAGATGATATCTTTCTGTGTATAAAACATTGTACATATAAACATTATACAAACATTGCTGTCATTTACGCAACAACTCTGGTCCTTCTGCGCATGCTCCATGATCCAGGGCACCGCTACCCCGATCCAACGATCTCTGCTCTAATCAATCTTCATTTCCGAGAAAATATCAGAGTATATAATAATCTCTTTGCATTTGTTTTTCCGTGGAGTTAACTGAGCAATGTGATCAGGCGCAGCCGTAAAAGAGCGTCAGTAACCGTTATAAAATTATTCTAATAAATCGAAGTCTGCTCTATTATCTTTCCTAGAGGTATGAGTTATCATTTGAAGTGGCCTATTTAACTAATATTCAATTACTGTTGCTTATTGATGTTTAATATTGTATGTAAAACTATAACAAAAGTAATAGAGCATTGCACTTTTTGATCGCCCTGTTAAAATTAATTAAGACGCATATTTCTGGAAATGGTTTGATTGCTTACATAATGTATATTATATAACTGTATTATATCTCCATATATTTCCGTCAATAGAGAATTAAACGCTTCTGATAAGTACAAATTGTGCTTCCCTTATCTCTAATTAAGATGCGAGTAATGCGTTGTGCGCATGTCACGCATAGTTGCACGCGCATGCGTAATGTATTGTTAGGAATTCTAACTATGTGTGGTAATAGTTTAGGTAAAATTAGCTACATTAGAACTCCAATTATCCGGATTAATTAGGACCGGACCCGATCCGGATAATCAAAAATCCGGATAGTTGGATTTTTCTCGAAAAAAGGCCGTTTTTAGGAGAAAAACGTAAACAAAACACAATAGAGAACATTTACGGTATTTATTATGAAAAAAACAATATCAATGACAATGTTTACATTACGTACTATTTACAAATAATACTAAATCACTGTGAAATACATTATTTTTTGAACATACGAAGCAGAGTCAATTGTTTTGCTACCTTAAATCGATTCGGCGCCGCCAAGTCCCGCATCCGTTTGACTATGTTCTTATTCAAATCTGATCCGGATAATTGGAGTGCGGATAACTGGAGTTCTACTGTACTATTTTTATAACTTTGTTTTGGAACGACATCATTGTCATCAATAGTGGGTTCGCAGGCCTTGTAGGGTGTGTTTGGCTGGTCTTACTGGTATGAAACGATCTGTACCCGACACTTGGTCTAAGCGCAATAAAGGCACAAAATACCTTAAAGCAAAACTATCAATAAAAATTATCAAACTTTTGGCTTTTTTGAACCCTTATATCGCGCCGGAGAAAAAATATGAAAGTGGAAAGTTGTAAAGAATTACATTTCCAATCGCCAAGGTTGAACCTACCGTTCAAAATCTACCTGCTATTTAAAAAAATCGGCAAACCTGGTTAAGAAAAGCTTACACTTATTGTGTTATAACTCCTAAACTATGCAACCTACAGAATCGGCTCAGTGACCGCTCGAAAGAACTCGGTGAGCTGAATCCAATGAGTGTCTCTAATTGAACATAGGTGCAACCAGTCTGAAGTTATAATCAGAAACGTGCCCAAAAGAGCTCAAAATAGTCGTCTTTGTTCACTAATGACTTCATAACTTTTTAACTAATTTACTTTTTCGTATGTGAATGTCTCCTTCCCGAATGCTTCTTCAGATAAAGCTCAAACCCCAGCTTTATTATACGTTCAGCCGTTCTCAGTTGATGTCATCACAAACAGATACGATTGTATTATACGTATAGATATCAAGATTGGTTATGGAAAAGCCAAATTACGGGTAACTACTCACTTGCGCCCGTTAATTTACTGGTTGTTTTTTTTTTTTTTTTTTTTTTATCTTCTTTATGTAACGCTGAATAGCAAAAGTGTGTCCCTTCCGCGTGTTCATCGGTAGGAAGACAATGACAACACTACTACGGGTTTAAAATTCGGTTCCTTTGTGTTGTATTTGTTCTTTTTATTCAAATAATCTAGTCGTTAGGTCAATGTAATTAGTAAAGTTTATTTATTTTCTCAATTAAAATAAAAGCAGACGATGCCATAGGGAACAAAAGACTTGCGTAATCCTAAGATTGCTTTTTCCCATCGGTATTTGTTCGTAATGTACATTATGAGAAGGGCTAATTGTTTTATAATCTGATTGGTTTATTTTAATTTGATCTATAGTTACACTAAAACAAATATAGGCTAACAATTGAACGCTTGTGGTTCTATTTTTGTAAACCAGATTCGTCTTCTAAACTTTTCAACAAGGAGTTTTTTT
>JAGFPH010000547.1:141740-158258 GCA_018207615.1 Philaenus spumarius
TAGCTTAGTTCTTGAAATATCGATGACGTCAATTATTTCTCACCATATGCAAATCAATTCCAAATCCCAAACATTGTGTTTAACAGTTCGGTTCATTTCAGTTGGACACATCTCTGGATCACTTGACCTAGGAACCACGACGAACTGTATTTCATGGTGTAGGATCACATATCAAACATTGAGGTAGCTTGTGTTACACTACTCGGCAGAGAAGAGCACAGATTGGTCGCGGTGGTGTCAATGAACGGACAGGTCAAACACCTTCATGCACAACTGCACCGTAGATTGCTCATTACCAAATCACAGGCACAGATACCAGAGTACACATTTTACCCCAATTTGTGGTCACTCTTCTGGTTTCGCTTCCATCTCTCACAATTTGTTGGTTTCCGAAATATTTCAATGAAGTGTGAGCTCGGAATAATATTTTCGGGAATATCTTGAAAACTATTTATTATAACAATAATTTATAAAATGTAGGTGATGCTCCCAAACACTGTACACTGTGCGTAGTATTAATGGAAACTATTCTATAATATATTTGCGAGATCCAACTTATTCATCACAACGCGTAGATAAAAGTAATATTAAATATGTTTAAGTACCTGTAGACTAATCATAAGGCTTGTTACGCACTCTACCTGTAATACTAAAACAAATTCCTCATTCCTTAAACAACTAGTAAACGGTATGGGGGAAGCAAAATTACTATAAACACAAAAACCTATGAACAAAATTAAAACAAAAATGTTTAATTTGATACCTATTACATTCTGTTGTTAAATCGACTGTAATAGACACGGACGATCGAGTGCTCCGATTTTCTTTTTCAAGTAATTACTTTTTTTACTCTATTTCGTCATCAGAATCATAATACTTTATTCTAAACGATTGATTTCAAGAAAAACTTTCATTTTACTAAGAATTGTTTAAATAATTGCCTTGCTTGTACATTGTATTTGCTGAGAACGCTGATGTAGATTTCCTTGTGAGAACTAAAATAATTCCGCTGACGGGAGTTGAGCGATTTTTCAAAATCAAGTTTATATGTTTTAGGGTTTCAAGAAACTATTTGGGAAATAAATCTACTCACGAAGGTATTAGTATATCCTCTAGCTCTGGCTCACGCGCTCCTACGTTCAGCTCTTTGCGAGTTTGCACCTCAACCTTGAGGCCTCGGACTATGGATAGACGCTGCCCCCACGGTATGCTCCTCCACGTGGATTTGAACTTTGTGCTTTTATTATGGCATTCGATAGATTTTTGGAGAACCAGACGAGCTATGTGGTCGTGTTAAAAACAAAATGTACATAATATTCTCCTATTTTAATTTTGTTTAGATAATCCTCCATAAAAATGTCATTCTAGTACGAAAAAACTTAAAAAATGTTTACTTCAGATTAAAAAAAAACGTGCTTCCGCTTTTTGGATTTGTTTTGGCTAACGAACACTTTCTAGCAATTCAGAAAACGAAAACGTGTTCTGGGGGCCATAATGAGTGCTCATTGACCACACCTTACCTTAGATTTCACTATAAGAGTCACTGTAATAATAGCTCATATGGAAATTCGCCCGTAACATCACATTGTATTAAAACTTCATGCATGGGCATGTGAATACAATTATAAGCTGATGATACGGACGGACGGACAGATTATTATCAAATATGTGAGCGGGGGGAGTGCGGGCGGAAGCGACTGACCGGAAGTGAGGAGATATATTTTTGTAATGTTTTTGTTTTATTAAGCATAATTCCGTTGCCGGTTTGTTTACGGAGAGTAAGATTAGATAGTGTTGTGAGGAAAAGTTAGGTCTTGTCTTAAAGCGGCACGTCAATATTCGTTTCTGATTGGTAAAAATTATTAAAAACTAGTCAGAACCTCTCGCCTAGGGTTTCGTCCCGGTAAGGCCGGGCGCACACTGGAGCGGACATTCTGTCAACGACAAAACGTCTAGAACAAGTTGTTTTGTCTTTGGCCGGTCCAGTGTACGAACAGTTGTCAAAGTGTCTTGAACGAAACACGTTTATACTAAATTTCATTATTTTTTAGTTTTGTGGCATAACTTCAGTGCGACTGGAAATGGAATTTGAAGAAGAAGAAACAGCTGTGGTGTTGTGTAATTTTCTTCAACTCTTTGATATGAAAGTTGAAAGAGAACACTGGATACATCCTATAAATCAAAAATGTGAAGTCAATCGATTTATTACTGAGCTAAATGCATACCCTCAGCTCTCGACTCTGCAGACCGAGCCAGTGGTAAATACCCACCGCATGCGCAGTTTAATTTCACCATTTTCTCTCGAGCAAAGACGAAATGCCAACAGTCGTCGCCAGACAAGAAAATATTGTCGGGGACAGTCTAAAGGCGTCGGGAACGAGTGTTGCGTGCAGTGTGCGCGACGCTCATATGGAACTTGCGTCCACCAGACAGATTTTATCTGTCCGCGACAAAAACGTCTTTGGCGTGGACAGAATGACGCTCCTGTGTGCGCCAGGCCTTAAATACAGGTTTCCTACGGCTCAGGAGGTCAGGGAAAACTGTTTCATATCATTGAATCTGAAAATTCAGAAATTGAGATGTTTCTTTTACTCCAGCTTCCAGTAATATGAGCTGTGTTATATGTGATCATCTCCAGCAATATGTAAAAGGCTAAAACGTATAAAAGATCCCAGCCATGATCTTTTTTTTTAAGAATATGAATCCTATTTCTAAGTTACCAAATGGGGTGATAAAATATTTAGGGAACTTGTAGAAAGGGGAAATTTCTTTTATATCATTGAGCCCAATGATGCAAAAACTGAGGAGTATTTCTTTGCTCCGGCTTCCTGTAATGAAATCAGTTTTTCAATTATTTTTGTTATGTGGGCATCTCCAGCAATATGTTAAAATTCTAAAAGTACTGTAAAATCCCACCCAAGTTCGGGTTTTTAAAGAATATTTTGTACTAGTTTAATTTACCAAATGTATATACAGGGTGAGTTTTAAATGCCCCCCCCCCCCAAATTTTTTCCGCATTTCTTAATATATCGACTCCCAACCACCGCCGAACATCATTGATTAGTTTATACTTTCTTTTGATGAGGTTTACATTTTTGGCCGCCATCTTGGATCCGCCATATTGGAATTAACTTTGATTTTTTAAATGTAAAGGTAAGATTGTGACCCATCATTTCAAATTATTTTTTCCGTAGAACACGATGCCGCAATCGGTTTTTAATTATCTGCTATCGTTCTGGAAATATTAACAATTTTGTAAAAAAATAAAAAATTTCAAAAATCCCTTGTTTTATTAAATTTTTTAAAAAATATCGACTCTTTATCATCAGCTATCACAGTTTGGTAGTAGCTTATAGATTTTTATTAAATTATAAATTTTTTAAATAAAAATAAAAAGACATTGTAAGCTTATGTATGTCACTTAAATACGAAGAATTATGTCACCGAATACGAGATGAATGTAGTCGTATCACTCCAGAAGACCTCCAAAATGTAAGGCGGTCGTTTGAAGATAGAATTTTCTACTGTCAGGAAGTTGGAGGATACCAATTCGAGCATTTACTAAACTGAAAGTAGGCTGTTATTGGTTAAACCTTTAGATTTAAGTGTGAAGTCAGCATAAATAAGGTTACAATGACTTTTAAATTTTATTTTAAGGAATAACTAATCTTTTATAACAATTAAAGTTTAAAAAAAAGTTTAACCTGATTTAATTGTATTTGTTTAGTATAATTATTTATTTAAAAACAATTAAAGGATTTTAAATTAAAAATCTGATTGCGGCAGTGTGTAAAGCGTAAAAATTAGTTCAAAATCATGTGTCACAAAACCACATTTACATTAAAAACAAGCATCTCAATCCAATATGGCGTACCCAAGATGGCAGTAAAAATTTATAACTTAATAAAAATCTATAAGCTACTACCAAACTCTGATATCTGATGATAAAGGGTCGATATTTAAAAAAAATTGAATAAAACAAGGGATTTTTGAAATTTTTAATTTTTTACAAAATTGTTAATATCTAGAGAACGAAAGCAGATAATTAAAAACCGATTGCGGCATCGTGTTCTACGGAAAAAATAGTTTGAAATGATGGGCCACAACCTTACCTTTAAAAAATAAAAGTTCATTCCAATATGGCTTATCCAAGATGGCGGCCAAAAAATGTGAACCTCATCAAAAGAAAGTATAAACTATAATCAATGATGTTCGGCTGTGGTTGGGAGTCGATATCTTAAGAAATGCGAAAAAAATTTGGGGGGGGGGACATTTAAAACTCACCCTGTATAAGAAGGTTGTGGTACTTACAGTACTCCTGGTCTAATTATTCACTTTGTAAGGCTATCACGGTTTCGGAAACTCTAGGTTTCCATCAAGTACAAACTTCTTATATATATGCATGTGGTCCGGTGGCTATAGTACATGAATGAAATATACTAAATTTAGCTTTAATTAAAAAGTTTAAATTAAATAGTCCTAAATTTTAGATTTTTAAATGAAATGTTCGTAGTAATCTTATTTTATATTCAAGGGAACCTAGTTTGTTCTGGTGAAATTTTAGGATCGAGGTAGGCTGATTATGAACAATGGTGTAAGTTCAGTTAACTGTAATGTAACTTTTACTGTTCCTCTTAATATGTAGCACTATTTTCTGAAGAAATATTCCATTTTATCGACACTAAAAACTCGAGATACAAAATTATCTCACACTTTCACTTAGCAAAAATGCTTATTTTAAAATTAAATTGGTATTACTATCGCGAGCACGGAATAAGGATGGGCGAGAATTTTTGCGCTGTTGTCAGATCGTGCAAAATAAGAAACGTAGATGAATGAACAGTGGCCCGCTGGTGGTTAGACTAGGCGACTAGGCAACACTAGATGCACAGTGTTGCCAGATCGTGCAGCAGAGCCAGCGATTCTCGACCGTTCCTCGCTTTGCCATCTGGCAACAGCGGAAAAATAAAGCCTCAGGGACTACCTGAGACCACCCTTATAAACCCTCGCCGTCTGAAATAAGTCACCTTCTGGCTGTGTTCCTATGAGGATAAACTTTTTTGAGCTAACCATAGTTTGACTTTTTAAACATATATTTGGAATCTACTAAAAAAAACACGAAAAATGATACCAAACTCGAACATGTTAGATTTTAAAATTAGTATTAATTAGTCGCCATTATCATATTAAATGTTGTGATACGGAGGTCGAGTTTAGTATACTTTTTCATAACTTTTTTAGTTGACTCCAAATATGTATTTAAAATGTCAAGTTTGCTTAAAAAAGTGTATCCTCGTAGGAACACATCCAGTAGGCTACGCATTCCCAAGACAGGTGCAACCTTGACGGAGGCGGCGAGGGACTTTAAGGTAGTCTCAGGTAATCCGTTCCATCGGCCAACCTGAAGTATACAGACTACAGTTCGGCTGTAAAATAGGTAGAAATGTAATGCAAATTATGTGGTAAAATAATTTCAAGATATGCCGTGAGATGGTCAGGGAAATGAATTACCAAAACTCCGTAGGAACCCTGTATTACATTACAACTCGTTAACGTGTCATAATTACACGTTGGTAGACCAGGTAAAATAAGTGAATGTTCACAAGCGCTGTGTTAGCCTACTTCGGCTGAATAGAAAAACACAGATTTCACCATTTCCCCCAAATTCCGGCTTCGCTATAAAGTAGACGCGAACCTCGACGACACAGTTTTATCAAAATTTTAACAGCAGTATTATAGATGAGTAGCAGATGCTTCGTTCGCGGATAGGAATAACTGTAGTGCAAATATTGAGCCTTCCATTTCAGACACGAGTTCAAATCCTGGCCTTAAACGCACAGTGAGTTTCTTTGAAATCGATCTATAGGCCTAATTGATTAACATAACGTCAAGTTTGTCACTCATAACTCCCGAAGGAATGTGACAATTAAAAGTCAGGGTTGTGGTGCATTTCACGTCGATGAGTTCGTTTTAAGTCAAATATTGTCTTAGTAAAATATTTTACCCCTTGGAATCAAATTGCAATTGTTCCCCCCCCCCTCTATATAATTTAAGAGTAGTATGCGCTAAGTTTCAGGTGGAGCTAAGTGTACGAATTATTTATTTTAAAGGATAGTCGTCCTCTATTATTCATTTAATCGAAATGCAGATGGTTTTTATTTCTTTTAGATCTCTTAAGAATAATATGTAGGCCTACCAAATTTCAGCTCTATAACTTGTAGGAAATTAGTGGCTTTCGATTTGTTCTATTTATTTTTTATTAATCAATCACTAAATATGGACACACTAGTATCAGTATTTGAAGAATGTGCTGTTTGTAGCCTTGTTTATAAAGTTTACCCAGTCTTAGCGAGAAATGCCGATAGTAAAGAACAAGCATTGCTGGTGATATCAAACAGCTGACTTATCAGTAACCAGTGCAGTGTTTCATACAATGTTTACATTACAAGCAGCTGACTGCGGTTGGGTTAGTATAATCAGCTGATTGTAAAGTCCATGTGGCAGCTGGGTTTATTCTTAGATTACGATTAGGTAAATACTTGGCCTTTATCTTTGTAAACATTGATAACAGGTTCCCAACTTTTTTTGTAGGTTATGCTGTCTGATGTTAGTGCAGGTCTACATTCTTCGACAAACATGTACTAACTCTTAGCAGCAAGCGCTAACTCCGACACCCGCGCGCAGATTCGCATTCAGTGTTAAAGATTGTTTAGTTTTCAGTGTATTTTTCTTTGTTGTATATATAATGTTGCTTATATAAGTTTTTATATTAGTAAACTAATTTAATTAACTAATTTTCCAATCAATTTCTTTAACATTGTTACGCGTGGTTCCAAACTCATTAGAATTAAAAACACTGTAGACCGTGCTTGGAGTGTCAATCTGCGGTTGTAATTGTTTTCTTTTTCATAGAAAACAGGAAACTATCGGTAGATATAAAGTGGTCAGAGAGTTTCATCTAGGTGGAGGAGGAAGCTACTTGCCGCCTCACTGACAAATAATGCTACCAACTTTAGAAAACAAAAGTTTCCTTGTTGCGGAGTAACACTCGGCGGATCGAGCTACGGGTTAATATTTAAGCACATACACATATATACAGTACTCATTGTTATAGTTTGACTATTGTAACTCGTGCATCACTGAAGATGGTGATTTTGTCTTTGAAACGTATTCTGAGTTAATAACGTATTAATTGTTAGATTCTGTGTTAAATTTTTATTCTATCACATATAATATCTTCCCACAAGTCAAGTTAAAAATTTATTTATAAGCCCCTTAATATTTGTTATTGAACATTTCAACTCTACGTTGCCTAATATACATGTAGCCTTAAACATAGTTTCCTTTCATTTTTTCAAACCTTTTATTAAAAATACATAAAAAAACAAACAAACAAGACTTAGACCAAATGGCAAAATACAGTAGGCCTAATAGCTAAAATACCAATAAAAAAAACGAAAAATAAAACTGAAACAATATTACTTCTAAATCCTAATTACACAATATAAACAAACACAAAACAAGAAAAAGAAGGAATGAAATAATTCTGCCTCATGGGGCTGCCATTTTGAGGCTGCGTATTTCGCAATGAACAAAAAAAACAGATCAATGGTTCATCGGGAGCAGTTAAATTATTTCTAATAAATTAAAAGTAAATTATAAATAATTTAGAGGTGTTTTAATAATTGGAAATATACAAATAACATAAATATAGTCTATATTAGTTAAATTTATACTTTTGTAACATACAAATACTCACATAGCATAATATATCCATATACACCTTCTCATTGCCATACTACACCCATATATACAGAATTTAAAACAAAAACATACTATACAAAAGTATTCAAAAATAAACTTCCATGCCCTTCTAGGGTGACCAAACGTTCCGTAAAAACGGGATTGTCCCGTTTTTTCACGATCGTACCCAGTGTCTCTCGGGATTTCTAAATGTCCCGTATTTACGTTCGATACTAAACCTAAATTCAGTTTCAAATCACTGAAACCTCCTAATTTATAATATAACTTCAAGTAATATTTTGGATCAATTCATTATGCTAGTTCATCTCCCCCAATCTGCTGAAGTTGCACAGGCGGCAGTGAGCGTGAGTGATAAGTTTTAAGAGCGTGAGTGATAAGTGTCCCTGCCGGCGTGCAAGTGTCAGAGTGACAGGTGTTCTCGTATTGGTCTCATATTGACATTAATTATGCCCAAACGTCAATGTAAGATTATGGAGGAGTATTCCAAAGAATGGGACTATATTAAAAAGGGACGCTACAACATTGAAGCCGAGTTTTTACAAAACAAGATTAAGCAGCACAAACCGAGTACATACAGCACAAGTGTTTAATTTTCATTCGCAAAATAATGGCTGGACTACATTGTTTTTGCAAAATTAGTTTTGCTCATAAATCCGCCATTTTTGCGAACTTTAACTTTTTGTTTTGCGAAAAATGGCGGAGCTATCTTCAGGGGCATGAATAGTTTCCGGGGGAAGCCCCCCGGACCCTCCTTTAGCTGTAATTTATCCCTCTAGACTCCATTTCGGTGTGACCCGTTTTTTTTCCAGTTCATGATTTGGTCACTCACTTCCCATGCACCCCAAAATTATAATAAAAACGTATTCCATCCTATATCACAACTCTAGTAGACCTTCAACACCTTCCATGCTCGATACTTTGTTGTTATGTCTAAACAAATAATCATTTCTGTACTACTGATCTGAAACCACCTAATCTGTTGTCGAAATAAAGGCAGTAAAGTAACCTTTCTCGTTTTATACGTGATCAATCTTATCAATCTTCTTTGCAGCACTATCAAAAGATTATTCCTTGTAATTCATGTACCTCCCCGACAACAGAATGTATAGTCCAGCATCTATAGGGGATTGAGTATGCACTGAAAGTGTAACACATTTTGACTTTTGATTGTTGTTGGGGGCATCTTGGAGATGACCAAAACCGATGTTGTCGCCCTCTCAGCAGGTGCACAACTTGGGGGGGAGGGGGGGAAGTAGCGCGGGGCGCGTTCTTTAAAAGCGCTTAAATCTCGTGAACGAGACGTGATAGAAACATGCTCTAAACGGCATTTTATTACACACATTATGTTCTTCAAAAAATTTCATTAGCAAAAATCCCGTATCTGTAAAGGAAATCGAGAAATGTATGTATATCTTTAAAAGTACCATATTTTATTTATAATTGCAATAACTTATGACGATTTCATTACTATTAAATTATATTATACCATTAATTAATATATTTTCGTGTTATTTCATCACTCATCAAATAGTATTTATTTCAAAATATTCTGTATACGCGAGGTTTCCGGGGTAGTGGGGCACTGCGACGCCGGAAATGAAGCCTACCAGCCAGCGACAAGTACAGGAAAGACGTGAAAAACTATACCTGATTCATGCAAACCTTAGTCCAGGATCTGAAGGGGTTGAGTATGCATGGAAAGCCTGACGCAATTTTATTTCTGATTATTGTTATAGGCACTATAGTGATCATGAAAAGCCATGTTGTCGCCCCCCAGCGTGGTCGACATCGCCGGGGGGGAGGGGGAATATGGTGGGGGCGCCGTTTATTAAAACGCTTATAACTTGAGAACCATTCAAGATAAAACATTGAAAAAAGCGACAATACACTCCATAAAATATGAGCTTTAAAAAGGGTTATTACGTTTATAGTCGTATAGTTGTTGGTTTATGAGTAAAGAGCATTTTTATTAGTACATGAACAAAAATGGTGATTCAAATAAGCAAAACCAATAGTTTTGTACTAAGAAAATCACTAAATAGGTCAAATATAGATATTTAAGTTATTAAAAGTGCTTCAATAAATTTAAGAAAGCATGTTGAACAATGAATGCTACTGTAGAGGTGTTTTATGCGTAGCACTAATATATAGGCTACAAGTGCTCCGCGCGCGCCACCGCCGTCGAAAACCCCACATCTTATTTATACCTTGTTCTAGTTTTTCTAATGTTTAGTATGAAGGACTAGTTTGACAAAAAAAAATCATTCAACCCTTTTTTAAAGAACAGTAAATTTACCACAATTTAAAATGGGCATTATCTTCCTGAGGATAATACTTTTCGAGTTGCAGCCATTCAAATTTCAAGCAAATATTAAAAATTTTCAAAAATGGTTAGTTTTTAGATAGCATTTGTGTTTTTTCACCGTCGGGTTTGGGGGTAGGAGGGGTAAAGGGATAAAAAATGTGTGTGTTTTAAGTTTTTTAGGGCGTATTTTCAAAACATTACCCCCTAATGTTAGTTATGCGATAAATCGCCAAGAAATTGTCAGTTTAAACACGTTTTTAACCAAACCTAGAGAAATACCTTACTTTTACCCCTCCATATCTCCAAAACTATTGATCGCAGCAAAAAAAGTACAGGTCCATTTTTGTAGAGAATTTAATTTACTTTACAAAGTTGTAGAACAAAATAAGCTATACAGTGAAGGGTTTACGACATACAGTATTTACAAAAAAAACCTAAAAAACACACATTTTTACTCCTTCTCCCCCTCCCACTCCCAAACCCGACGCTATATCGGTGGAGTCTTTTTACCACATTTAGAGCAAAGGGTAATGAACATCTTCCAACAATCAGACCTTTTTTTGGTTTCTCCAGTTTGGGTATTTTTTGCTTAAAGTACATATTAAAAAAGAAAATGTTAACGTACTTAATTTATATTACGAGTACATGGTTTTTGCTTGTAACATTTTTCGAAGAACATAATGTGTGTAATAAAATGCCGTTTAGAGCATGTTTCTATAATGTCTATTTCACGAGATATGAGCACTTTTATAGATCGCGCCCCCGCGCTACTTCCCTCGTGCAGTGCCCCACTACCCCGGAAACCTCGCGTAAACAGAATATTTTGAAATAAATACTATTTGATGAGTGATGAAATAACATAAAAATATATTGATTAATAGTATAATATAATTTTAAAATAATTAAATCGTCATACGTTATTGCAATTATAAATAAAATATGGTACTTTTAAAGATATACATACATTTCTCGATTTCCTTTGCAGATACGGGATTTTTGCTAATGACATTTTTTGAAGAACATAATGTGTATAATAAAATGCCGTTTAGAGCATGTTTCTATCACGTCTCGTTCACGAGATTTTAGCGCTTTTATAGAACGCGCCCCCGCGCTACTCCCCACCTCCTCCCCTCAAGTTGTGCACCTGCTGAGAGGGCGACAACATCGGTTTTGGTCATCTCCAAGGTGCCCCCAACAACAATCAAAAGTCAAAATGCGTTACACTTTCAGTGCATACTCAACCCCCTATAGATGCCGCCGGACTAGTAGTTAAAGGGAATGTTATAGTCTCTGTATTTTATGTCAGAGTAAATGTGTGGCGGACCCGAGCATAGAACAAAATGTCTAAACATATGATACGTGAATGCGTTAGATAGGTTCCACTAATCTGTTCAACACATTTTCAATAAAACAATTGTCTGCGAGCGTCAGACACCGCGAGGGCTGTAAATAATATAACGTTAACATTATGGTCTCCAGGGCCGGATAGTTTATACAGAGAGCTATTATTTCTTATTACACGATGCAGGAGCTTAGGAGCCAATAACTTCAGCTACCGGGACACCGGCGTTAAATAATAAATCCCGTTCCTACAGGATGCTGTAAACCAAATTACGGGTTTATACCGAAGTAGAGTCTGTTTAAAAACAATTTACGACGTTTAATAAATTTCGTAATTTTCTTTCTTCGCGCTTGGCGGTGACAAAAACACAACTCCTTCGTTATTCCACATATTGTTTGAAGTTATTTTCTACTCGAAATGTAGAACTGAACTGATGTTTTGTATGTTATGGCCATCCCTTTGATGAGCATTTCTGCAGTAAGTTTCTTACGGAAAAATAATGAAAACGTTTGTATACATTTAAGGTTGTAAAACACTTCTGTTCCTGCCATTTTTAAATTTAAATAAACGGTATCAGTTAACTGACAAACTTTCTCCCAACTTACTGTAGTCAAAATAATATTGTTTTTAATCATTTTATTTACTACTTTTTAGAACAAAACAAAAAAATAATATTCTACCTACGTCAATCGTATAAAAAAATTATTGTCCCAGGCGGGATTCGATCGCGCGACCTTTGAATTACTGGCCGTGCTCGCTACCGTGGTGCTACCTCGTGCGGCCGTCGCCGCGATGCTAGATTGACAACATAAACTTGTTTATTTTTAAACATTTACCCATAATTATAAAACGCCGAAGTTTTGATAAAAGCGGGTGGTTTCATTTTGTTTGGCATCTTAAGCACTATAAATACTGAAAATTTTATCAAAATCGTTAGAGCCGTTTTTGAGAAATTTGCATTTTTGTCGTTTTTTATGGGTTTTTAGGGGTACATTACCCTTAAAAATTAAAAATTCCAAAAAATGAAAAAAACTCCTGGAGATATTAGGGTTTAGTACCTACATACCAAATTTCATGAAAATCGGACCAATAGTGTCCTCTCTGGTCGTGTATACACACAGACAGACTGACAGACAGACACCACTCTAAAAACACTTTTTTGGGTTCAGGGAGCACCAAAACAAAAAATTCCACTAAAAATATTTTTGGGTTCAGGGAGCACCAACACAAATAATTGCACTAAACAATTTTTTGGGCTTCTGGGAGCACCAAAACAGATAATTCAACTGAAAATTCAAATTTGAACATTTTTACGAAAACAATACTTTCACCATATACTACGTATAGGGTGGAGAAAGTAAAAACCTAACTTCGCACAAGCATTTTGTAAATAACGTTTTAAAAGTTTATTAAAAACATCGTCTTTATTTTAAATATTTTCAAAATGTTGAATTTTAAATTTTTTAACGTCAGATTTCTCGACAGTGGTTGACTTTACAAAAGATAAAATGTTAATTTTTTGTTATTACACGTGTCAAATAAAATTACCTTGAACTGGACTTAATTTCTCGCAACAACGTTTATTAACTAACGCTTTTCGATGACCTAGTCATCATCATCAGTTCGGTACAGTTGTTACATCTTACTTAAAACTTGATTAATAATATCGTTCTTAACTACATATTTACTTAATGTCTCAGTAAGGGCGTGGTTTAACAGTAATTACTTAAGACCCCGTTTAAAATTCCATTTTTAGATACGCGGGTTCTATCTCCAGTTTTTTTTCGTACTAATATTCTAAATTGATAAAATTTGTTTGTTTGAATTTGGGGGGGGGGGGGATTTCTGGAACTACTGAACCGATTGAAAAAAATGTTTTACTAATAAAAAGCTTCACTATCCCTGAGTAACATAGGCTATAATAATTAATTTTGATAAAACATTTTTTATTTCAATATTTTAAACTATTTTGTGAACAATATTTCTTGGATATATTTACATTCATTACCGTAGCAACCAATTGAATAAAATAACAGATGCAACAGCTGTTTGCTCTAATATTTTCATTAACACCTGATTTTAAACTTTGAAGCAATTATTTGTATTTCTTACTTTTAGGTTATATTATTAAAGTGTAGGACTCAGCCTTGCTGATTATTTTAACCTTTATTATAACTACTGTTATAAAATATACGAAATAATTGGATTTGAACATTTAACATTATTTACAGTCTTAGCTTTAGGGTTGCTGTTAATAAAGAAAACCTTTATTATAAAGAAAACGCAACATGATTATGTGTGTAGAAGGTACAAACGCGGTTGGCGTGCAGAGCACTCAGGGGGTTTTCCCCTAGTAAACTATATATTCATTATTGAATATTTAATGATTTTAACTTTCATTTATTACTGTTTCAGTTAGGCTATACTTATTTAACCATATCATATGGCTCATAATAATGTTTTATATAATCGATTTTTTTATTAAAAATTAACTTACTTTTCGTCACGTGACTTCCTTTTTTTCGCTTGACGCGTTTCTGAGATTTACTCCATCTTCAGATAACATTCCTCATCTTTTCATACGTTTAGGCCTATCATAAATTTATGTTAGAATTAATTATATGTCAGATATTTTTTTCTGAATATAATATGTTTATTAATTTGAGTGTGTTTTATGAACATAACATGTTTTACTTGTAGTGTAATGTATATTGTTTTATTAGTAGGCTATATGTCTTATGTGCATGTATTAGTATATTGTTATGTATGATTGTAGTAATTTTTAGACCACGCCCTGAGACACTGCCTATGTATTAGTGAAGAACCATATTATCAAGTTAGTTATACGTTTGTAAATGTACAGGCACTGATGATGATCTCTTGGTCATCGAAACGCGATTGACTGTCAATCATTTTTTGTGAGAAACTCTGTTATCACATTACAGGGCAAAGTTTGCTACCGTTGAATGTATATTTTAATGGGAATTTGATTTTGGGAAATATCTGGAATAATGTAATTCCAACGATACCCTACCTGACAGTATCGTAAAATATTTAGTTTTGGGAGGTTCCATACGTTTGCCTTACGAGATTCGTAGTAAAATATTTGTTGATATTCCGCAGGTTAGTATGCTTTATAAAAATATGCCATAGGTAGCCTACTGGATTGTGTTAAACATGGACTGTATCAGACCGACTAACCGACTACTGTGTGATTCCATAAGGATTCTTATGTTTTCTTTTAATGTACCTTAAACACTGATTCATTGCAATGAAAACGTTAAAAACGTATTTATTAAAAGCTTGGTTTTTGTGATTGAAATTATCAACAAAGTAAGTTTCTCAGGTGTTGCAAATTTAAACAAATAAAATCAAGGTCATAAAATGGCTCACCGAGTTAATATATTCCATCTTGAAATACATTATTTACAAACAATTTAAATGTATTTTAAGTCTATTATTATTCTTACGGCAGGCCAGGCATTTCTTCAGGGTTTCTAGCAACAGGGAAAATAGGGAAAACCTGGAAATTTTACTTTTCTGGAAAAATCAGGGAAAAGTCATGGAATTTTGGTTAAGGTCAGGGAAAAATAACATTTCTAAGGAAAATAGTTAAAAATAACTATTTAAAATCATAGATTAATACAATTTTTTTAATTGAGAAAATAAACATTAAAGTTAAGATGAACTTCTAAATTAATCAATAAGAAAACTATGTATTCTGATACGTAAAAACAATTGTCGTCAAGTTAAGCGTGTGATTGTGGCAGCTTGTTCCAATGCACTTGCCGTGATATGACTTTGAAACCTTTCTCTAACGTTCTATTTCTAAAAATGTTAGTTTTATTATTAAATGTTTTCGAATTTGGCTACCTTACTATCAATTAATTAAATATTCAATGCAAATCTGTACTGGTAGCTGGATTACAAAAACCAATTACTGTAGTTATTTCTTTTGTTATAATGTAATAATATATAATTTGAGTAATTCAATATTTATAGTCATAAATGCGTAATTTACAATTGCTGGTGGTTGGTACATTAACATAGATAGTATTAAATATTGTACCGTTATAATATTACCGTTTTTAATTAAATATTAAATTAATTCCCTACAAATTTATTTGCTTACCAATATAATTTGATTGATTTACTAAAATTAAATTAACATGGTTTTGTTTGGGCTTTTTTCTAAAATTGGTCAGAGAAAAGTTATTTAGTCAGGGAAATGTCAGGGAATTTCAAAAGGTCATATCACTAGACACCCTGTTCTTTTACTTCCTTCTTAGTGGCATTACAGTCTTTAGCTGATAGTTCGTATTCATAGAGAACAAAGCTGGAGACTACAACGGGCTGAAGACTCACGCTCTGTCCGTCTTTAAAGTCATAAAGTTCAGCAATGTGTAACAATGTGGTAAACAAGACAATTAAGTAGGCGAGCAGATGTTTCACTTAATTAGTGTAATTGGTTAAATACTACGAGCGACGCGACGTGACCGACTGCATCACATTCCTTTATTGTGTTTAGCAAGGGATTCCCCTGCCTTTAGCTAGTCCAAGCGTACAGTGAAACGGTATTCAATTAAAAATTGAGTTTGACGCGCTTCAAACTATCAGTGGTGATCAGTTGAGTTGGTAAAAAAACCTGTTTTCGTGTGAATTGAACTTGAAATTTAGGGTTTTGTTTTTTAAATGCTCCGACAATTTGAATTTAGCTTTAAAAAACCTACCCATAAGTAGCTAAAAAATAGAAAAAAACTTACTTTTAAGTCTAATTTACATGAAAACGGCTATTTTTATATAAAAGTAAGTCCTAAAGTTATGTGTAAAATCTATAAACTGTATAAAAAAAAGGTGATTTCTGTAAGAAAGTATAAATTGGATTTTATTGCACACATCAATAAAATTAAGGTGACACTTTCTGTAAAGTCAATAATTTCTGAATTGCTAAAGGCGGCACGTTTAAACGATCACCCTGTACAAGGTATTGTAATGATTACCAGAACCTGTAGCTTCGCTCGTAGATAAGAATAAGTGAAAGAAATGACTACTGATAAAAAATTGAGCTTAGATATCACACTACATCCGACTTTCCTGGTCCAAAAAC
>JAGFPH010000547.1:188049-203831 GCA_018207615.1 Philaenus spumarius
CTCACAATACGTTCTTTTATTCAAAAATCCTGAACACAGATTCTCACAGAATACTTATTCATTCAAACGCGTTTCAATTACAATGACGCCATCTTCAGTGATATACGAGCAACAATAATCAATATAACTTAACAGCGTGTCGTATCTTATTTACACAAATCTAAAAGGGGCATTTTCATAAACCAAAATAATAAATACATATTTTACGGTGCTATTAATAAAAATGTAAGCTTACAGCAAAATAGTTAATACGATTTTAATCCGATAATTTTGGTTCAATATTGTATGTGTGTCCCTAGAAAAGAATCACTGCCGTCTCCGCATGGCTATAACATTGAAATTGCACAGTTTTCATAAAAATATCAAAGTGCAACGGTATTGCTGTAAGATAAAATTAAGCGAAATATTTAGCAGCTGTCAAATAATTTGTTGTTGTTGTAATATTAACATTTTAGTTTTTGATACAATTTCTAAAGTTTTATACTGTTACTTATTGTTCTAGAACGTACGAAACAAAACTACTTGAACGCAAATTTACAGTAATAATAAATACTAGTTGATCAACATATGTTTTCTTACCTGTTGCAGATCTCGTAGTATAGTATAATGGGGGCAAGACAAAGTAAAAGATCAGTAGATATCTCCGGTACACCGAAGAAAGGAGATTTGGAAAACGGAGGCGCCGTAGAAGAAGGACGGTTGGAACGGATAGAGGAAGGCGATTTGGCGCCCAAAGTAGCCTTGAATGGAACGGGGCCGCATGTGGAAAAGGAAGAAGGGGCTAAAACCCCTGCCACTGAGGTGAGCTGTTACATCAATTAATAAACATTTAGAATTATAATTTGGGCGAGGAACTTGTGTTTTTGTTTGTGAACGTTTTGTTAATTTTCCCATTTCTCTGCAAAGCCGTGTTAAAGTGCACTAAATAAGTCCAACAACGAGCTTACACCGAGTTAGTGTTATGCGATTCACAAACGATTCGTTCAATTTGAATGAATCAGCTCAGCAGATGAATCGATTGATTCACGATTCACTTGGAAAAATCGAACATAATCGTCGTTTTGGATTATTCAAACCAGCCAACTCATTGATTCAAATGAACGACTTCTAGTCGGACGCAGTAGTTCAGCCATCGCTGGGGCTCTACTGTAATAATTTCCTCTCCTATTCAATTACAATAAATTTGGTTCAATTTTAGAGTTTTGTCTCTAAAGTAACGTAAAAACATCTTTATTAATAATTTTAGTTTTACTTTACTGAGTTTGTATTTCCATTTCTTTCATTTTTATAGAGGGTCTATTTAAAAAAAAAACGAGTCATCATTGGCATCTTGTAAACTATAAATGTGATCTAGCAAACTTTAAATTGGGAACCTTTCCTTGTTTTTGGAGAAATTACAAATTATGTAGTTAAAACATTTGTAAATGCCCGCCATTTTCCAATATGGCGATCAACTTTCGAATTTCCTATGGAAAACCCTGTAGTTTATGATGGTTTTGGATTTTAAAAGTCTTATTACAATAGTGTAGTTTACAATATTAAAACAAGTTGCACTTAAAACCTTGCCAGTTCGAAGACATTGTTTAAAAAGATCTATACACTTAACTACCGTACTAACTACAATAACAAATACCTAATCGGTACAACAGTAACTAACTGCATAAGCTTAATCTATAAAAAATAGACAAAAGGCAAGGGCCAGAAAATTCGCCAAACTAGCCGAACGCGGGTGATTTATGGAATTGACTTGAATTTAATGAATCGAACGAAATAAATCGATTCATTTTTCGGTTCTTTGAAGTGAGTCGATTCAAACCAATGAAAAGATTTGCTCTTTATGGAAGTAAGTAAGTTGTCAGAAATTAAAGATAGCCGCGAACAGTTGGTAATTCACATAGAAAGAACTGGCTGAAAGTAGCTTGAATCTAGCTTCTTGACCTACCTCTTATTAAGTGAATCAGTTTCTTAACGAATAAATTAGACTAGGAAGTCAAGCTTCTTTTTAAATATGTGTGTTTATTTTATTTGAATATATCAGTTTTTTTCCTATCGCCAAGGTTTAGTAAATGAAAACGTCGCCAGAAAATATCGCGAAAACTAACTACAATTAGCGAAATTTCTTGTAAAACTACTCAACTATATCAATTTTTTTGTGGTAGGCGAGAAACGGTTTCCTTTTTCACTTTCAATATTTAACATTGCAGGGAAATATTTCAGTAGCCTAGCTGATTTCAGAGCTCAAACAAAAGTTTATATAAATTGGTCGGAACAAAACCAGATATCGGTAATAAATCACTACCGTCTGAAGGAGTTAAAATTGGGTAACTACCCTAAAACAATAAATGCTCCCATGAGAATAAAGTGCTTACATTTTGCAGAATTGTTTCTTACGACGATTAACAAAATTTGAGCCTTCCAATATTGATTATTTGCGTTAAAGGATGATAACGGGAAACAGCCCGTAAAACTAAAAATATTCATGTTTTACTTTCCGTGAAGCTAGAGAGCTGAAATTGGCTACATATATGTTCATAAATGTTACATAGAACAAGTAAACCCTTCGAATTTCGGCTACTAAGGAGTTAAAATGGGGTCTACCCCTACTCGATAAATATAACTTCCACTAACTTGCTGCAGGCTAGAGCCGAAATTCTGTACATTTTCTTATGTGATATACAAGAAAGAAAACCCCATTTGCATTTTAAGGGGTGAAATGAGGTAACTACCTTTCATAAATATAATTAGTGCACTTGCTATGCAGTTAGAGAACATGGCAATAACATTTACTCTCAAGTTGTCTATCTATATATATAAAAGCCAAATACCACTAACTCACTGACTCATCACGATTTCTCAAAAACTACTGAACGGATTAGAACGAAATTTGGTATGTAGCTTCCTCTAGGGGCCATAGGCGATCGCTAAGAAAGGGTTTAAAAAAATTCGAAATTCTAGGGGGGATTTGACGGTCAAAGTACTAAATCACGATTTCTCTAAAACTACCAAACGGATTGGAATAAAATTTGGTATGTAGCTTCCTCTAGGGCCATAGGTGCTCGCTAAGAAAGGTTATCATTTTAGGGGGGGGGGGGGGGGGGGGAGGCAAAGTTACTAAAAAAAAACACTGAACGGATTAGAATGACATTTTTTATGTAGCTTCCTCTAGGGCCCTAGATGCTCGCTAAGAAATGTTTTTAAAAAATTCGAAATTTTAGGGGGAGTTTGGGGGGTCAAAGTTACTAAAAAAAACCACCGAATGAATTGGAATGAAATGTGGTAGGTAGCTTCATCCAGGGCCCTAGGCGCTCGCTCGAAAAATTCGAAATTTTAGTGGGTTCGGGGGGTCAAAGTTACTAAAAATCCCCATAAGAAATACATACGGTAATATATTTATTGATATATTTTTTGTTAATATATATTTAACTTTGATTTGTCTGTCCGTGCAAAGCCGGATCGGGCCAGCTAGTAGATGTATAAGGGGAAACAATAATTGCAATAATTAGATTATTTGAGTCTTGCGTCTAATGGGTAAAATATTTTAGCCAATATCATAGACGTGAAATGCGCCTCAAAAAAATTTTCAGGTTCTTTACGAGTAACGGACTGGCGTAAACTTAATTGTAACGCTCACTGTGTGACGCATGCATGTAGGCCTAAATGTGAAACAGATCGATTTGGTCGAAACTCACTGTGTTTTGGGGCCAGAGATCTCGCATCTGAAATCGAGGTTTGAATTGCGTGTAATGCTCAATTCCTTTTGTGATTAAAACAAATTAACTTCGGGGTGCAAACTTGCTAGGGGGAGTCCATAATCCGTGGCCGCAAGGTCGAGATGGAATCTCGCAAAACGAGCGGCACAAGCAGCGCGTAAGTCGGGGCTGGAGGTTAAGGTGCACAAAATGTAACTAATATATTTATTACATGCTGCAGCTATTCAGCGCCTTCTTGAGTAGGCCAATTTCCCTAATAGTAGATTCAAACCCTAAAACGTATATACGTAATTTTGGAAATTCGCTAAACTCACGTCAGCGGTTCAGCTTCATGATTGAATTACAGTACGGTAATCATATCTGCGTAGCGCGTATCGGCTATAAATTCAGTAAATAGTTGTTAACATGTTTATATGCATTATACACTTGTTAAACGGAGGAAGTGGGTGAAGACGGATGGACGACATGGGTTTTTCTACCGATTCGACCAATTTAATGTGTAAAATGATGAGAGCGAAGCAAGCACGCATGTAATGTAAACGTCACGGCTATGGAGTGCTGTCTGGTATTAAAACAAATTAGTCTTATATCTGTAACGCTGTTTGCATTTGTTTAATATTAATACAATCTTGTAAAAAGTCAGTAGTGCACTTCAACAAGTACAGTCTTGTCCGATACAAAGTAGAACCCGTGAAAAATGTTTACGGTAAAAATATAGTTATAAACCACGGACACTTGGGTGTGCAATGCCACTCAAACAAATGCATGGAATTCGGTCAACCTTGAGAAGATCTATGGAATTGATTTGGTATGGCGCTCGAGGGCGACTATTTTAGTATACACTTCGTTTTTTACTACTAGCGATCTTATTTTTTATTTCTGCCATTAATTTTGGAAGCAGTTATAGCTGTTTAATCACCTTAGGAGGACGGCCCGCAGGGAGTCGGAGGTAAATCTTAAATATTAGCGTAGGTCGAGTTGCACATTAAATTAAAGAGGAGACCACAATGCCGCAAATCGGACATCAAAATGTTCACCCTACACAAACAGGCGACCGTTTAAAGTTGCAATATTGAGTTTTTGAAAATGTCTTGATGTAGGATGTTCTGAAAATGTTGATTGTTGTATGATTAACCTCTGTAAAACGGATCTTTTTAAAAACTAAAACACTAATTTAAAATGTAGCTGTAGGAAAAACGTTGTGTGCATTACGGGTGCAACGTTTACTTTGACACCCAAGATAAAAAAAACAATTGACGTTCCTGGTAAGTTGACAAACCTCAATTAACGTGTTTCGCCTCAATTCACTTTTTACAGTTGCGTCCTTCCAAAACACATTGCAAATTGTTTATGCTTAGGCCTATTAAAGCCAAGTAAAACAATATTTTACAAAATGGCGTCCAACTTAAAAATTACTCACATAAACTTCTACTAGGGATTCTGTCCCTGAACGCTATAGTCCCAACCCCGCCTCGGCCTCGGATGGCTGCTTAACTTCGCTCGCAGTTGGAAAACCCGCTAAAGGCTCTCGCTAATCTTTGGCTCGTTTGTACTTGGGACCGAGCGGTATTTTTAACATCTGGATTGTATCTATAATAGCCCAGTCAACGAATGATTAGAAGGAAAGTCAATAAGCGGAAAGACCAACTATGGTACATTGTTTGGGGTACCTAGTAGTATAACATACTACAAGTCCTGGACCCTAGGGGTGGTGGAAGGGGGGTGGGGGTGGGGTTAAAGGTACAATTTTTTGATATTTTGCCTATATCTCAGTAGTGGTTGGTTGTACAAAAAATATATACGTATACAAAATTAAAGCTGACAAAATTCTCTACATTTTATATACCTATAATATTTTTGCTATCTGTAACCGTTAATGAGATATACGCTCTCGAAAATCGGTAATTTTCGAAAAGAACGTTTCTTTGTATTGGAATACTTTATTAAAGAATATTATACGTCAACTGATCCAGTAACGTATAATATTCTTTAATTATATCACTGATTCGTGAGCTAAACAATGGATTCAATACTTTATTATTTGTTCCCCATGCGGTCTACCCTCGTGAGCTAGACTGAGCGAAATTATTCTGTATTTTGCCTCAGTATATTATTTTATTTTATTACTACTATTATGTCGCTATGTCGACGGAAAAATGTTTTGTTTCTCGCTTTAGTTGAGTTAGTTTATTTGGGCAATTTGACTAATTTTATACATTTATTTCTAAAACTATAAATGTTAACAACTTTAAATGTTTGATCTCTAATAAGAATACCCTTGTAAATAAGTACTGCCACTTTTGTAGTTACCATATCTAAAAAAAAAAGTTATTTTAATTAGTTTTATAATAAATGTTTTCAAAAAATACTTTTTTACATAACCAGATTTTTTTTATTAAAAGTTATAACATCACAGGTCTATAGGCTGGACCATCTTTCTCTTCTTCCTTCTCCAAAGCGAACTTCCGCTTCTTTTTAGCTATGCCACCTTCCTAGTCATCTGCTTAGCTGCTATTTTGTTTTTTTTAATCTCGTAATGTCAAATTTGCATAGTGCTTCCACTGATTGTTCGCAAAATTGAACTCCTTCATTTATTGTATACATCTAACCTACTGCTAAATCCATTGTTGAAGCTTAATAAGGCATCAAACACAACAAAGCTCGGGGTATTTAGTCTTACAAACACTTTTTTCTTGTATTTTGGACCACACTGAGTTATTGAAACTTTCGTTTGGATTCTGGGTGCACTGATCGAGACACGTTTTCAAAAGCTCAGCTTGAAAAATGTTTTTTATTGCCAACATTGCTTCATGGGTAAGGTTTGCTAACACAACAACATCGAATTATGTTAAATATAGTTATTAATTAATATTTATTTATTTATTACCAATAATTCCTTTTACATGTATAAATACATAAAGGACCTATAGGGGGCACAAATGCCCTTACATAGGTTGGTCCCTAAATTAAAGATAAAAAAAAGAAGAAATTTAATATATATATATATATATATATATATAGTTACTTATATTTATCCGTCTTGTGACTTTCTTTTAGTCCCATCATCAATTATTTTAAAAATTCATTCCATAGGAGGTCGTTACATATTTATATTATTAAACACAAAGATATAAACACAACACGTAACACTCACATACGTAAACTTATAATTTCGTTGTCTTAGCGACACGATATGTAATGTCGCTTATCACGCATGACGCACGTTCGTTATATGAATGTATCGACATCTTGAGTGTCGTTCTTTGAAGTGCATGGTTTGTTTAGCGCATCGATATCATCAATCGTATTCTTTAAGTACATAAATTTAATTTCTGTCCTTAACAATATTCAAGTAGATTTACTAACAAATGATGTAAACTAATACCTAAGCAGATTGAATCCTAAAATACTAAATAACCTGTCAAATATTACTAACCATATTACTGATAAGCAGCACACTTTATACTAAAGTTACAACTTGTACACCACTTGTCTAGGCCTGCGGGCCTAGACTACTTTGCTTGATTCCAGTAAATCATATTGAAACTCAAACTTCATATTCACCAATAAAATGAGCAATAACCATACCTTTTTAAATAATCTGCCCGATCATTTTGAAACTGAAAGGGCAGTTTACTCAATTTCAAATAACACCGATTTTCTCCCTTTAGTGGAGGGTCAATCCTATAGTATTTCAGAAGAGACTATGGGCGAAACTTCGCCTTTACAAAACAATTTAAAAAGAAAAATCCATGTACTGACAGCAATATTACCTCTAATAGCACTGTAGTAGAAAATACAACAAATAGTCAAACCTCTCCTCCACACAAAAAAGGGAAAACCCTTAAAATCCGACAATATAACATTTTTAATAAAGGACCTTATGAAGTTATTATAGCAACTTAAGGTCAACAAAACTTAAATGCTTTTAAAGTAGGCAAACTTTTCGAAAAAAATAACCTAGACATAATAGAAATAAATAAATTTGGCAGAAAGTTGGTTGTGAACTGCAAAACACATATCGCGGCCAACAATTTATTGACTTGCAAATTTTTATCTGATTATAATGTTTTTATTCCCGCAAACAAAGTTGAGGTAACTGGTCTAATCAATATAGAACCTGATGTGGAAGTGGAAGACATAGTAAAAGAAGGTAAGAGTAACCTTCCCATAGTTGACGCATATCGTATATTAAAAAAAACAAAAGAAGGTACAAAAAAAACCTACTGGGTAAAAATCACTTTTTTAGGAAACGAAATCCCTAAAGACATTAAACTAAACTATGTTGTATTACCTGTTAAGTTGTACATACAACCTGTACAACAATGTTACCAATGTTTTGGCTATGGCCATTCTTCACACAAATGTAGGAAAAGTAGAGTTTGCAGAATTTGCTCTGGGGCTTATCATGGTGACAATTGCTCCAAACCTGCATATTGTTGCCATTGTGGGGATAGACATAAATCTAATGACAAATCTTGCCCTGCCTATGCGAGGCAAATAAAAATCAAAGAGCGTATGGCTCATATGGGGGAAAGTTTCCCTGTAGCTAGCAATTTATTTCCGATAAATTATGGCCCCAAAAAACAAAACACACCTACCACATATGCACAAGCAACTAATATTCATAATACCATAGCCAAACTTAATCAAAACTCTGTTAAAAACAAACAATACCCTGAAGCATATTGCCCTAATAGGTTTTCTCTTCTCAATGATATAGATCATGAGGAAGAAATTACTACCGTTTCCGAAATCCAACCCAAAATACTTCAAAAAAAATCCCAAACTAGCATGAAGAAAGTTTTTAAACCAGCTATAAAGCCAACAAAACACGTAACCATAGTGAAAGAGGCTTTTTCGTATCCTCTTAAACCACTCACTCCTGAAAACACCACAATTCAACCTGATGAGAGAATTAAACAACTATTTAATGATGCAAAATTCAAACTAAAATACCATAAAATGGCCAAAAGCGTTATCGAGGGGATAAAAAATGACGATAAGAACAATGATGATTCATTATTATCATTAAGGCTCGGCTCTCCACATTCAAAACTACGATATTGGGTACCAATTTCAATGTTAAATAATAAAAACATACCTTCACTATTAAGCATATTTTTGTGCTGTTTTTGTTAAAAAACGAAAGCTGTATTTTTTTTCTTAAAGTAAAATAGATTGTGGGTGTTGATTGCTAAGGATTTTTGCAATATCTCTTTTTGCAACTGAGTAAAAAATTTATAAAGTTTACTATTTTTTACTATTTATATCATACGTTTATGAAAACAATAAAACGGTTTCTGAAAATGTATTCGGCAATCAACATCCGCATATGACAGTACTTCAAAATGAAACCAAATTTTTAAATTTATTCCACGAATTAACGGAAAAAAATGACTTATTCTGTAGCATTGCTCTTATGGGAATAAGATTCAATTGGCGGGCAGGGAAGCGCCCCCTTAACCAACTTCGTAAATGAATTCTGCTCAATTCTAGTTCAATGGGTCGAGGAAAAAATAATGAATAATATATTACACAGATATTAAAATTTTATTAAAAAAATTAATTAAAACAAGACCTCCACTCTCGCAATTTCATTAATCTAACTGTAAATTAAATTTAAACTCGAAAGCTGCTCAATATAAAATGGATACACGCAAACTAAACATAATGCAATGGAACATTCAATCCATTAAATCTAAATTAGGAGAATTACAATATTTTCTTTTAAAACAAAAAATCCACATAGCCATAATTCAAGAAACTTGGCTTAATAGCACAGATAAAATCTTCCTATCTCAATATAATATTCTCACTCTAAATAGAAATGATGGCTATGGAGGAATAGCCTTTATCATACATCACACAATTTTGTGGGATGAGATTAAACTAAATTTTCCATTTCGTCTTGATGAAACCATACACATACAAGGTATTCAAATAAAAAATTTCACTACTCCTTTAAATATATACAATTTATATTGTGTAAAAGCTAACATTGCGCCCCTAGTGTGGAGTCAACACATATTTGCATTGGATGATGGACTATCCCTATTATGTGGGGATTTCAATGCTCATCATCCTTACTGGAACAGCACCAAGACTGATGCAAGAGGTAAACACATCTTCTCAGCTTACACCGGCTCGAACTACATATTACTAAATGATAACAATCCCACAACAGTTCCAGGCTTATATCGTACACCAGCAACACTAGATTTATCGTTTGTTACACCAACATTACATACTCTTTTAAACAAATGGCAAATTTTCACAGATCCAATGGGTAGCATCCATTATCCAATAATAATAACGTTCGATACAAATACTATAGGCCCCACAAATTTCAATAACAGTCAAATAAACATCCCAAAAGAGCCATTTAACAATTATAAAAAAATTAATTGGAAAACATTTAAAGAGGAAGCAAAAAAACTAACAAATAGAAACATACATATAAATCATAACTTAAATAACCTCTACAATATAATTGAACAAGCCATAATTAGCTCAACTCCTAGATCTAATCAAACAAATAGTCATAAATGGAACCCAAAATTTAAACCCAAAGACTGTTGGACAGAAGATTGTTCTAGAGCTATAGCTTTTAGACGCCTTTGTTTCAAAAATTTCAAGACTAACATGACAACTCTCAATTTTATAAAATACAAGGAAGCTAAAATCGAAGCCAGTAAAGTTATTAATCATGCAAAAATAACAAGCTGGCAAAATCTATGTACTGTTATTTCAAAAAAAAAAAAAATAGCGCTCATGCCTGGGGAATCATCAAATCTTTTAAAGGGAATAAAAACAATCAGTTTAAATACTTAGAAAACGATACAGAACTCAGTTATAGTTTCATCAAAAACATTTGTCCAGATTATGTCCCCCACAATTCTGAACACGATAAACCATTTTTTCATGTAAAACATCATCCTCTAGAACGAGAATTTACAATAAAGGAACTTGAATTAGCAATTACATCCAAAACTAATAATACAGCCCCTGGATTAGATGGCATAAATTACATTTTAATAAAAAATTTACCTGAAATAACTCTACTTACATTAATAAAAATCTATAATGAAATATGGATGGGAAAGGAAATTCCAGAATTATGGAAACATTTTAAGGTTATTGGAATTTTAAAACCCAACAAGGATAAAAACCTAGCTACCTCATATAGGCCTATATCCTTAATTCCATGTTTTTTAAAAATTTTAAACACAATGATAAAAAATAGGCTTCAATGGTTTCTCGAAAAAGAAAACATTTTTCCAGTCAATCAATATGCATACAGAAAAAAGAAAGGTTGTTACATCTATATCTATTACACTATATCACTGATATTTATTTAGCCTTAACTAAAAACGAAACCACTTTATCACTGTCCCTGGATATTGCAAGCGCATACGATGATGTACACATCCCCACTCTTTTAAAAAAAATGTTCATGCTCGGCATACCTTCACGTTTCATTCTTTACTGTCACAATTTTCTGACAAATAGAAAAATGTCCTTTATAGGAACAAATAACATTTGGAGTAGACAAATTTACAAGGGCCTTCCACAAGGAAGTGTACTCAGTCCTTTACTTTTCATAATTTACACTATTGACATACATAAAAACATCCCAAATAACATCACATGTCTTCAATACGCCGATGATATTTTACTGTATTGCTCAAATAAAAATCCAGCCACTGCAAAAAATCAACTTCAAATATCCTTAATCAATCTTCATAGTACACTCAGATCCTTGGGACTTGGTTTAAATATGAACAAAAGCATAATGCTAAACTTTACCAGAAAGAAAATACTTCATCGTAACACTATATCCATATTTCTCGACAACAAGCATATTCCAATTGTCGAGCAACACAGAATTTTAGGCATCATCTTCGATGGAAAACTCACCTTCAATGCACAGATAAATAACCTAATAACTAAGTGTCAAAAGGATATAGACATAATTAAATATTTAGCATGCGGTAGGAAGGGAGCACAACCGCATTTTTTAATACAAATTTACAAGTCTTTAATTAGATCAAAACTGGAGTATTGCTCTTTCCTATACGGACCTTTATCCAAAGCTAGGTTTCAACAAATTGAGCAAATACAAAATCAAGCCTTAAGTTTAGCCATGGGAGCATACAAGACCACTCCAATTATTGCCTTGCAGGTAGAAGCACTAGTGTATCCATTAAATTTCAGAAGAATCCTTTTAAGAAGCAAACTCATCTATAAAATCATGACTGACGTTTCACATCCAGTACACTTTAAAATTATTGAACTTGAAATGTTAACAAATCATCACAAATACTGGTCAAAGAAAACATCTCCTTTGTATATCGAAGCATATAACCTCTTATCCCAACTAGATATTATTGATATCCATTCCACTCCAAATAACAATGGAACAACCGATTTTGATGTGCCTTTGGTATTCAAAACCTTACATCTTCAATGTAACGAACTACTTCCTAATGTAGAAAACAAAACAACAATCCCTTGTACACAAATAAAGCAGCAATTTGCACAAACACTTCTCACTAATTATACAAACCATCTACAAATCTATACCGATGGATCCAAAAACAATATGGGCACAGGATCAGCTATTCACTGCCCCTCTCTTAATTTAAATATCAATTTACGTCTAAATAAAAATACGTCCAGTTACACAGCGGAATTATATGCAATTTTCAAAGCCATTGAATTCTCAAATGGCACACAGCATAACCAAGTTGTCATATTCACAGATTCCCAATCATCTATAGCCCTAATACAAAACCACAGATATTCTTTCTGGGAAGAAGGGATACTTGTAAAAATATACACAGAAATAGAAAAGCATAATAAACAATTTGTCCTTCAGTGGATCCCTAGTCACATAGGCATTAAACATAATGAAATCGTGGATAAGATGGCATTTAACGCAGCTGAAAAGGGCGACATAGTAGATGATTTTATAACACCATTAAACGATTTAACAGCAAGTTTAAAACACAAACATAAACACGAATTCTTAAATCTATTTTTATGTACCCCAAAAGCTAAATGGTACAAACAAATAGTTTCTGAAATACCAATTAAACCATGGTTTAGCGATTCGAAATTGTTTAGGCACCAAATAATAAACATTTTAAGACTACGCTTCGGGCATGGGGTGGTAAATGAAACCCTCCACAAATTAAACTTGTACTTCACTCCGATGTGCCTCATGTGCACAACAGGTCAAACCGAGTCCTTAAACCACCTAATCTTAGAATGCCCAGCTTACGAATATTTCAGGCGAGAACTAACAAACAAAATTAAAGCAGAAAATTACAAACCCCCTAATTTACTAAACAAAGTATTAAAAGCCGGAAAAAAGACATCTTACAAGAAATAATCCTTCACTTAAATAACATTAAAAGAAATATATAATGTAATATATTAATCGCATATTATCAGGCACATACATGTTTCTCCTATCATGGGTTTCTTCATCCAAGACTCATCCTTTCGGGAGGCAAAGTCTGATGAGTCTCAGACGTGAAGACTTTAACCTATCTACCAGTCCTCCAATCCTTTCAAACCCTAATGATTTATTTATTTTTATTTTTCAAATCCTATTTTACAATATCCCACTTTTTTGTGAATAACAATCACCCAATCACTCAGGATTTTTTTTTTTTTAGTTTAGTTGTACATAAATGTTTTGTCATACCTACTAACATATAAATTCAAAAATAGAAAAGTTTCATCATTAAAAGAACTCATTATTTTACTTAAGGACGCATTTTAACCCCATGGAATATACGGGCCGCATGATATAAATCGGTGCCCAGCCATAAAAGGCTAAACAAGAAAAAAAAAAAGAATGTATCGAATTATGATGTTGATTTACTCTTAGCAATACTGTATAAAGTGTGGCGTTTCCTAGATCACATTGTTTGCTCAACGAAATCACTGGTGGCCGGCTTGTACTACTTCACATAATATTTATTTCTGTTTATGGGGATGATTAAGGTACACAACTTATACGAGTATATTCTTGAAATATACATTTCAAACTAACAAAATAAGGGTCAGTGCTCCCCTTAACATTTAATATTATACAATAATATTACTTATACACACAGGTTTACCCCTCCCCTTTTCCCGTTTCCTGTTTACAGCCACCACTTACTTCTTAATAATAAACAAATCAGTTCGGACGGATAGTTTGTGATAATGTCACAGTTCTTATCAACGCTTACGTAACGATCTGTGTATCTCTGATTAAATATTTGTATCTGGGAGATACGCTATATCATCTATAGATTAGTCAGTGATTTAACTGCCATCGTTCGTATCTTTTTAGAGATATGTCATTTCCTGAACTGGGAGTATTTGTTTAACCAACTTACTACCTCTGCGTACTTAAATTCTTAAGTGTTTTTTCGGAGAAATTTTTATTAAATTGATTTCGAAAACGGTTATAAAAAAAATAGGCTCTCAAATCTGCATTCTAATCGAAAGCCAGCAGCTGGCATGCCGACTTTGTCCTTATGTTATGTACACATTTGTTGAAAACCCGCATGGCTGTGTAGTGTTTGGAAGAGGTTAATATTCCTACAGCTTTTAATTTAGTTTCACCGGGTGACAACTGGTTAATTCTACCCTATTGATGAGGCAGAAAATACCCCTTGAAGTAGTATCTGGAGAAAGCATTAATAACCCAGATTTAAATAAAATTTGTCAACTGGATTCGAACCGGGAACCTACTAAATCAGGTACGCTACCTCTTCAACTGCAAGACCTGCATGCAGATCAGCTGTTTAATGAAAATGTAAAACCAGATAAATTCGTGATCCCAATCAACGAGATCTACATTTCTGACCGAGGGGAAAGTGTTTGGCTCCCGACCGTCCCTAGGGATAAGCCGGCTAATTTGGTTTATAGCGTCCTGTAGCACTGGGTTAACCACTTACGACGTCGTAACTCCCAACTTGTTGCAATAAGAAATAATGGGTTTCGTACTGGTCCTGGATTGTGAATTATCTGGCCCTGTAACCATTTCTAACGGATATTATTTCCGGGGTGTTTAAAAAACCAAACAACTTCGTGATTTAAGTTAACCAAATAATGTTTGTTATGACTACTGTTATGAGTGTTAGAAAATATAGCCTATTCGACTTCACTGCAAGATGTTAAAAGGTATCAAAGGTTTTCCTTGCTTCAAATCAAATATATCTATTTATCTTTAAAGATGACTTGTAATTTTTAACCATATTCTTATTACTATAACTTCTCATCAGTTTGATTCATTTTTATGATACGCCCTACCGCTTTCAGGTCATACTTTTACTGTTCCCCTTTATTCGATAATTGTGACATACAATTCGAAATTAAACTGCCTACAAAAATTTTACTCATGACATTTTATAAAAATGGACGCTTTTTTACTTATTATAATTTAAAATGTTTAAATAGCCGCCATGATGAAAGGAATTTTTAAAACAAGCTTCTTGAGTGATAAATAGTAGTCCAGTCAATGAATGCTCAAAAGAGGGGTGTAGAGGGAAATGGAAGGAAAACAGTTCTTGACTTTGGGACATTGTTTAGACTAGTTAATTTTTCACTATCTCGCATAGTTTCCTAGATATCCGCGCTCAAAATTCGCTTATTTTTTTAAAAAGATATCTTTTCCCCCGCGTTTTCCCCCTGTTGGGATAGCCAACTTTTCAGCCTTTCGTCCTACGTTGTGAGGAAGAAAGTTGTAGAGCGTTAAATTTCTTTCTAGAATGTATGATATTTTTACGATATTATCTTCAACCGGTCAAAAGACAACCGTTTAACTTTACGTGTAAATTTCGACATTTTGCTGAAAAACTTACGTATTGTTATTTTTTGTTATTCCACTGCTCTAATTCTCTATATAAGCTAATATTTACGTAGGGCCTACTTATATGTTTAAATTTTACGTAATATATTTATATATATAATTGGCACGTAAAGAAATTGTATGTATTGTATAATATATTTATGATACATAATTAGTTCTTTAAAAGTAATATTTTTGGTGTCGTTGAATACTTTTTT
>JAGFPH010000547.1:206139-219472 GCA_018207615.1 Philaenus spumarius
CTATTGGTCCGATTGACATGCGGTTTGTGTTAAATGAAAGGTAATTAACTCTATATGTGCCCATTTTACTTGGATTTTAGTAATTACAGCACTAAATTTTCTAAAAAAAACGGAAATTAAAATCTCTTATGGCAATTTAACATGGGGAAAATTTTTAGGCCTATTCCAAGTGAGATCTCGAGTTCTATTGGACCGATTGACATGCAGTTTGTGTTAAATGAAAGGTAATTAACTCTATATTTGCCCATTTTACTTGAAATTTTACTATTCCATCATTTAATATTTTTAAAATGTAATTTAAAATATTTTCTATTCAATACCATTGTATTTACTGATCAACTGATTATAACAGCACATGTTTTATTATCATCTGGAGTTCTATTGGACATACAAATATATAATAGCACAGATCAGCTGATTATAACAGCACTTGTTTTATTATCATGACATGGTTAGTTTATGTTGTAATTTACTTTATTGAAGTAGGTTATGTTTAATTTTGCTGTTGCTTAATTATGTTTTTCTGTTTATAGTTCAATAGTTATGGAGGTGAACGGATAATTAGTGATGATGAAATTGTCTTTTTAGTAAATTTAATAAATCAATTTAAATAAATTTAATAAATCAATCAATGATGAAATTGTCTTTTTAGTAAATTTAATAAATCAATCTCTTATTAAATCAAGCAACTAGGCCTACATTAATTGCAAAAACTTCGCACAGGTTAGCTAGGGTTCCAACAGGGAGTTGGGGAGTGGGGGGTTGGCGTGCGGAGCACGCAGGGGTCTCCCCTAGTATTGGTTTAATCTGAAATGTGAGTATTTTAACACTACCAAGTAAACTATTTTAACACAACTTACAAAATAAGGAAGCACAATGTCCATTTCATATGCGCGTGTCGTGACTAAATTAACCCGTACAGCCTTACACTACACGCATCTAAAGTACAATGGGTAAGGTACGGTACGCCTCGCGAGATTTCATTAATTTATACCTTAAATAACGCCCTACATATTTCAATAGGGATTCGTTTTTGTGAGCAATCTGAAACCCTGTTGAAATCTTTCGCCAGCTGTAACTCTCTAACAAAGCACTTCTGGACGTATAAAATATATGAATTATTTTCATTATCTATTGCTAGTGGAATCAGCTCAGAAAGTGCTCGGAACATTATGCAAATAAATTATTATTTTAGCTCGTAGTAACATTAAAATAATTTGTTTCTAGAGTTATTCTGGGTATTGTTGACAACTACCAAGAAATACATTTTTCTTTTCGTCAATATCTATCTCTGTCATCATTTGAGCTACAGACAAAAATAAATTTAAAAACAAACTATTGTGTTTTCATTAAAAAAGCAAACTTGTTTTGTTAAGTTAGCGGGTTTTTACATATTTGACATTAAAAACTATTAACGGCCTCCATTTTGAAAATATTTAAAATAATGTTCTAATTTTTCGTACAGTGATAAATAGTTATGCAATAAATACGTATACAAAATTTGAGCTCAATATCTTTTCTACTTCTTCCAAAAATATTAAGTACTAGTGGACCGGGCAATGCTTCGCTATTGCTTGATTTACCTAACCTAAAATTATATTCAGTTTTTGATCCAAATCAGTTGTTGATCAAAATCAGCTGTTGATCAAAATCAGCTGAGCTTTTCATACGAACAGCTGTTTTTTGTGCCCCTGATAAAATCAAAAGAAATCTTTCTTCTTCTTCCTTAAGATTGACCTTCCATAAGATTAACATGGCAACTTTGAGGGCCACTGGGGCGAAGCCCTTAACATACATTGAGCTCATTTTAAGGGAAGCACAACTTCAGAGTGAGCTCTATAAAATGACACCAAAAACATCAAAATCGGTTAAAAACTCTAGGAGGAGTTCTACTCACAAAATAACCCCTAGCAAATTAATTATGTATATAGATATAGATTTTGTAAAAAAACACATACAGACACACAGACGAAAAAATAAGCACCGTAGACTCATGTTTATATTGTGAAATATGTTTGTATGGATCCCAGGAACATATCCACAAAAAGGGTCCAGAGAGTTCGGGGACAGCCTGTATAAGAGAGTCAATTTTAAAGTTTTAAATTAGAACCAATAAGCAGAATTTAAAACTGGTCAATAAATAATATAGTTAGCATAATATTAATAGTGAACGGTGTTTGAATTATGATGTAGTAGGCTAAGCGTTTTTCGTTGTTTGTGTTTGCTATTACATAACCTTAATAAACTGTTGTTTGGGAAGAATAATTACCTGATTATAAATTTTCCAAGTTAATTGATATTGTAATAAATTTAAATGCTTTTGAGAAACTTGTTTTGGTTCAGTGTAGGCCTAACCTAAAATTGTGTTAAGCTTTTGATCCAAATCAGCTGCTTCATTTACAATATGTAATAACAGATGTTTCAGTTAAAATACGGTAAAGCTAGCCATACACGGTCCGATTTGTAGGACGACCGAGTTGGACTGCAAGTTGGATGCGTTTCACCACTCACGATCCAACTTGCCACCCAACTTACGATACAACTAACGTTTCCATTAATAATTCCATTAACAGCTGATTTTAAACCTTGAAGCCATTATTTACTTTTCAAAATTTTAGGTTAGGATTTTATTAAAATGTAGATCTGAGCATTGCTGGTTCTTTTAACTTTATTGGTTATTTTAATAATATAAAATAATTTCATTTTGGACATTTACGATCTTAATTTTGAGGTTATTATTAATCCTACATCTTTATTATAAAGAAAATATAACATAATTATGTGTATAGAAAGTTCCAACAGGGTTGGCGTGCGGAGCACGCTGGGGTATAACTAGTAATAAATAAAAAATATACACATTGATTTACATTATTCAAATAGTTCTCAAATTTTCAACTCCAAGACAAGAAATCATTCCAATTCAGTCTTCTTTCCTTGTACATAGTGGTAGTTGTATAAAAATGTACAGCAATATTACTATATGCAAATAATTAGACTAAACAATTCCCTATATTTTGTCAGTATACTTTCAATCGCCTACATTTTTCATTATAGTAGACAACCGCTTATATTTTTTCAGTGTAGTAAACAATCACCTGCATTTTTCATTATACTAAACAATCCCCTATATTTTGTCAGTATACTTTCACCTATATTTTTAAATATAGTAAACAACTGCCTAATTTTTTTTAGTGTAGTAAACATTCACCTATATTTTTCAATAGGTTAAGAAATTATTTTTGAACTATTGCGACGCGAAGATGCTTACAAACATGTCAGTTTGCATAAATTGCATCACTTGTGTTCACAAACACCTATTCTCCCGGTAAAATTCAATAAATTCCAAAAACCCTTTATTATTCATTATTATAGGTAAAAATGTACAAAGTATAGGGGAAAAGGGAAGATCAAACAAGGAGAAAGTTTAAAATGACAATCGGACCATCACCCCACTCACAGTCCGACTCCGTCGGAAGTTGGAAGTCGGATCATCTTGTAGTCTGACCTGAGACTCAATTTGTCCGATCATCCAACTCGTCGTCCATCAAGCCCATTCACGCTCCTACATCGGACATCGGACATTGAATCGGACTACAAATCGGACAGTGTATGGCTAGCTTAAGTCTTTTTATAGATTTTTACTTTCTCACTATACTATTATAGTAGGAGAGAAAGTATAGTGATCGCAAAAAAATCAATGTTGAGATTTTTGTAGAAATATCCGTTTTGGGACCCCCTGAGTCAAAAAAAAAGTGGTTTTTACAAAATGTCTGCATGTATGTCTGTATGTATACAAAACTAGAGCGAAAACTATTTCATCGATTTCAAACAAATTTGCACCAGACATGTCAAGTAGGCCTATATAGATGCAAGAAAAAAGTTATAAAATTTTTTGAAAAACAAACCCCTTTTTGGCAACAAAAAAAAAACCCAAAAAAATCAGTTACTATTTTTTTTATAAAAAACAGCTTAAACGATTTTGATAAAATTTGGCTTATTTTTGTAGCCTTTAATGTACCGTACCATATGCCAAAAAAACAGCATCTTTCTAAAAATTCTCAATTTTTTAGCTAATAATAATAACTGATTTTTGGGGTTTTTTTGGATATAGAGGGGGTAGTTTTTCAAAATGTTTCATTTTCTTGAATCTATACAGGCCTAATTTGACGTGTTTTATGCAAATTTGTTCGAAATCGATCGAATAGTTTTCTCTCATAATAATATTTATTAGTTAATCTGCTACTTTAAATCACCTTCCCTACCCTCCCTACAATTATGAAGTCACAGTGAATCTGTTTAATAATTTAAATATGTTTGTGAGAAAGTATGTGCCAGTTCCTGGTACCGTTTATTTCCTATGTGTTTGTTTTTATTATGTTAACCTAACCTAAAAATGCTGAGAAAAATAATTAAGTGATTCTAAATGTGCTAAGTTGGTTGCTATGGTAATCAATGTAAATGCATCCAACAAACGGGGTTGGTTCAGTATAGGTCACATCTAGAATTGTGTTGCTAAGCTTTTAACTCGAGAATCAGCAGTTTTATCTACTACAGGGATGGGATTGAACCGCCGAATTTTGACAATTTTCACCCCTTAAAATAAACATTTTTCAAAATCCTTTCTTAGTGCACTTCTACACTTTAGCTCAAAGGAACCCATACACAGCATGGGACAATTTCAACCAAACTTGGAACCCATATGACTTGCTGCCTGGAAAAATGTATTTTGGGGGGAGATACCGGTAGAGATGGGGTGGAAAGGAGATGGTGTAAAAACAATAGAAAGCAACTGTTGTCGGTGTCTAATTCATAGTTTTCGAGGTCACTGAGATGAATCACACACTCCGAAAATATTTTAATTCATACTTTGTGCAGGAAACACTAAAAATTGTTCCTTGGTAAAGCACGGGTATTCCGAGGAAAATCTGTATAAGCTGATAAGCGGGAAATGGCGTAGTGTTACAAACTAAGGTTTTACTTCTAAATGTTGAACCACACAACCAACTGATAAGACACAGAAATGTTAATGTTAAGGAGATACTATAGTACGTGTATATTTACAGAATCCTCAATTAGTTCTCCTTTGTAAGGTGTAACACTTTTCCTATTGTAATCGTAAATACCACTACTACTTACTTTTTAGTAAATTTCATTGATGTTAAGAAATGCTGTATATTACAATCAGGTCAGGAGAGCAATTTAATATCTCGTAACGCAATTTAATATCGTATCATCTCTATACTATACTGGCCTTCTTAACTACTATCTTGGGGTCAAATTTTATGGGAATGGGCAAATATTTTTTCACGGGTCAATATTTTGGGGTTAAACTGATTCGACGGTACAGTATCAAAACAAAGTTTCAACATAATACAGGTCTACCCATAATTAAAGCAATATATGACCTTTAAAATAATAAATTAAACAATTGAATAGGTTAGGTTGTTAGGTCTCGGGTATATTTTGGAAGAGGACCGCTATGAATGTTGAATGCAGACATACTATGACTAAAGACTATAAGTTAGAACTTCAGGTTTTTTTAATGCTTCCATTTTTGTTATATAAAATCACTTAATTAATGTTACTAACTTACAAAAGTACAATTAAGTATTATGTGTTATTTTACTTCAATATATAATAATATACTAGTTAACGTTTTCGTTAATTTTTGTTACCCTGACTCTATATAGCCTAATGCTGAGGAGGAAGATTTCTTCTACGTTGCTCAAGTTTTTTCTACGAGTACTACTACACTAAGCTACGACTGTAAAAGAACAAGAGAACTTAGACTAAGATTAGGAAACATCCACTGGTTGGGGGATGGGGGTTCGCGACCCTGTCAGAGAATCCCGCCTCTACCTGCCTACTGCCAGTCGGACCAGTTTAACCCCGGACCCTTCTGTAAGGATCAAACATACTTTTGACCATCGGACCAGTTTAGTACAACTCAAATTTCACCCCAGCGCATATTTGATTGTATTTAAACGCACTTGGCTTGTCAGAAATGAGCTGTTCATCTATTTAATCTCTATTCAGGGCTACTGTATTCTATAGCCCTGATCTCAATTAGGCATCATTTAAGCCAGAGTATCTTAGATTGTTCTTCGTTTAGCCATCGGTGTAGTTGTACAAAAGCGTTTGAACAAAATAGACCCCGGGATAGTAGTTTGGTTCTACTAGTAGTTTGATCTTCTGTCAAATCATTTTTATAGTTTTGATTTAATGCTCGGGTCCCTAAATTCAAAACGGCGAAGTTGGCTACCAATTTCAATGTTAAAACCTAACCAAACCTTCACTTTTAATCAAATTTTTGTGTTATTTTCGTCAAAAAACGAAAGCTGTATTTTTTTTCTTCTTAAAGTAACACAGATTGTGGATGTTGATTGCTAAGGTTTTTTGCAATATCTCTTTTTGCAACTGAGTAAATAATTAATAAAGTATACTATTTTTTTATTTTTTCCACTCTATACGTAGTGTATGGAGAAAGTATTGTTTTCGCCCAAATTTTCAAATTTTAATTTTTAGTGGAATTATCTGTTTTGGTGCTCCCTGAACCCTTAAAAAATGTTTAGTGGAATTATTTGTTTTGGTGCTTCCTGAACTCAAAAAAGTGTTTTTTTATTTTTTTGTGATGTCTGTCCGTGTGTCTATAAGGATGTGTACATAGCTGGAGACCATACCAAACGTCCGATTTTGATGAAATTTGGTATGTACGTGTAGTTCTGGAATATCTCCAGGCGTTGTTTTATTTTTTCAAATATTAGATTTTTAAGGGGTTTTACCCCCCAAAAATGGCCAAAAACGAGAAAAATCTAAACTTCTCAAAAACGGCTCTAACGATTTTGATAAAATTTGGCTTATTTGTAGCCCTTAATGTACCCTACTATATGCAAAAAACCGCATCTTTCTAAAAATTCTTGTTTAGGTAATAATAATAACTGATTTTTTAGGGTTTTTGGCCAAAAAGGGGGTTGTTTTTCAAAAATTTGCAAAACCTTTTTTCGTGCATCTATACAGGCCTAATTGACATGTTTGGTGCAAATTTGTTCGAAATCGATCGAATAGTTTAAATAATAATAATAATATAATATAATATGGATGTGTGTTACATGTCTTGGGAAGGTATAAAGTTTCAACTGGGAGAAAGTATGTGGCAGTTATCTGGTACCGTTTATTAGCGAATTTCCATAGAAAAATTAGCTACTGCAGTGGCCCTTATGGTGAGACCCAAGGTCGGGGGTAGCAAATGAGCACCGATCATGGTCCCCAGAACACGGCCGCATTTTAAGTCCCATTTAGTCCAAATTTGGTATACGTGTTGGTTGTCTACGTAGCTTCGTTAGCCAAAAAATCCAACAACCGGAAGTACGTTTTTTGACCGGAAGTAACTATTTTTGAGATTTTTACTACGAGAATGAAACTTTTTTGCAGTTTTTTCTAAAAATATAAATGTAGGATGTTATTCTGCACATTTTGTTTTTTTACGCTACCTTATAGCTCGCTTGGTTCCCCCAAAATCGGCCAAAACGTAAAATACCATAAAAGTACCCGGTTCGAAGCCAAGTGGTGCAAACTTCCGAGGCCATTAGGCGCAAACAAATTTTACTAATATATTGCGTACACACAGACAGCTGTTCAACGCCTTCGTGAGTAGACCTATTACCCAAATTGTTGGTTGAAACCCTAAAACATAGGCATATAAACTTAACTTTGGTAATTTGCTCAAGTCACGTCAGCGGTCCAGCTGCGTGGTCGAATTATTACTATTTATATCATACGTTTATGAAAACAATAAAACGGATTTTTAAATGTATTCAGCAATCAACATCCGCATATGACAGTACTTCAAAATGAAATCAAAATTTAAAATTTATTCCACGAATTAACGGGGGAAAATGACTGTAGCATTTATTCTGTAGCATTGCTCTTATGTGAATCAGATTCAATATGGCGGACAGGGTATCCCCCCGTTAAATGAAGATGCCAGGTACGACTTTCGGCTAGAGACAAGGTAGCTCATATTTTTGGTTAGAGGGGTAGAGGGCGGAAGTAAAGCAAACAGTTGTTGGTTCGGTTCCAAGCTGACAGGATATGACCTGTGTGGGATGTTTCGCATACTTTTATTACAGTATTTATGTGTAATTTTTTTTAAACAACTTTTTGTACTTCAAGGGTAGTTTGGTAATATTTTCTTACACTTTAAATTTTGTTTAATAGCCTATTATTGTGTTACATATCGGTGTAAAGAAAAGATTTCAGAGAAAAATAAAGAATTAAAAACAGAGAGTGCCTTTGAAGTACAGATTTCTCGGTTTAGTTAGTTCAAAAAGCCAAAGAAAGATAATTTTTTATTTAAAATGATTGTATTGTAGTTAGAATTGTGACAATGTTACTTTCATTGCTAATTATGTAGGATAATGTGAACATAAAAAGTAGATTTCTTTCATATTGTGAAAGTACAAATAAAACTGAGTCTAAAACCATAAACAATTTCATCAGCGGTAGACAAATATTATAGAAATTACTACCAAAAGAAAACATCCAAAATGCCAGTTTAAAGTTCAGTCATTTCCGTTATGTAAGCACACTTTATATTTTACAGACATATAAGAAATACAGCGGTAGAAAATTAACGTGAACAATGTGGTATTATCTTAATTAACGTGGTAAGCACTGAAACCGATAAAACGACATTTGATCGAATCTAACGAAAGTAGGAACACAACCTTGTTACACTGAACAATGAGTATTTGTGTTTGTTACGCGCATGCGCCAGTTAACATGTTAACATATGCAATAGGTCTACATATGTAATGATAATTTTACAAAGATGCCACTTTGTTAGATTCTTTTACTAAGGACTATATAAAATTAATCTTATTACTTCATATAATAACTAGAACCATATCTATAACACACATATATGGTTACAAATGCAAGTAAATCGTTATACAGTGTGATTGAAAAGTCCCGGAACGGTGTAATATATTTTTTACCGTTATAGATAAAGTAATGAGACTTGGTATATCAATAATAGCCATCAATTTCTACTCTTTTAAGGTATTATCACTTTTTTATCCCTTAAGGGGGACGGCCCAAGAGGAGTCAGACAAAATTCTTAAATAGCAGCATAGGTCGAGTTTGGTATCAAATTAAAGGTCTTAAGCCCCGTCCACACGCTCCAATAAATTGGTACAATCTGATCGTTTCCAACCTCATCGTACTATCGATTGGAGCGTGTGGACGGGAGATCGGTACAATAAGTTGGAGTTGGACGGTTGGCGAAAATTTTCATCAACCTTCCAATCAGACAGGTTGGAACGTGTAGACAGCGCTCCATCTGATTGCTGCGATCCTGTGTTCAAAACAGTAAACAAGCGGTGTTCTCCTAGCCTGTGAGTTTAGTAGTTCATAAAATGGTTGATCTAGCCTCCCGTGAATTTCTAAGTGAATTTATCGAACTTTATAAAAGTTTCCCTTGCCTTTGGCAAGTAAAATGTAAGGACTACTCTGATAGGCAAAAAAAAAGACCTTGCGTAGGCGGAATTAGTAAACAAACATAAGGAAGTAGAGCCGACAGCCTGTAGGAACTATGTTTCGAAGAAAATTAATAGTTTGCGTACCGTGTACAAAAAGGAACTATCAAAAGTCACAACTGAGTGAAGAAATACCAGCAAATTGCAGAGGAAGTTGGAGCAAAACATCGGTGTGTGTGGACAGAACGTCAATCTCCAACTTATCGGAACGATTTGTTGGTACAATCTGATAGTTCCAATATATTGGAGCGTGTGGACTGGGCTTAGTTAGTAGAACACATTGCCGCAAACCGGACTTCGAAAGGTCCACTCTAACCAAAATGGCGGCCCTAAACGTGTTGAAATAAATTGACATAAAGTTGCTAATATCTCGAAAAGGAAGAATTTTTAGAAAAAATTTCAAGAGACAAAAAATGTTTATTTCAAAGTGCTTGAACTAAACAAAGTGCTACCAAATCAATTTCGTAATTTTTTTTTATTTTCTACGATGAAGGAGTAAACATAAAATTTACGAAATCGATTTGGGAGCACTTTGTTTAGGTCAAGCACTTTGAAATAAACATTTTTTGTCTCTTGAAATTTTTTCTAAAAATTCTTCCTTTTCGAGATATTAGCAACTTTATGTCAATTTATTCCAACACGTTTAGGGCCGCCATTTTGGTTAGAGTTGACCTTTCGAAGTCCTGTTTGCGGCAATGTGTTCTACTAACTAAGACCTTTAATTTGACACCAAACTCGACCTATGCTGCTATTTAAGAATTTTGTCTGACTCCTCGTGGGCCGTCCCCCATAAGGGATAAAAAAGTGATAATACCTTAAAAGAGTAGACATTTATGGCTATTATTGATATACCAAGTCTCATTACTTTATCTATAATGGTAAAAATATATTACACCGTTCCGGGACTTTTCAATCACACTGTATATTATTTCTCAAAGATGTTTTTTTTTTTTTTTGTCGCTAAGCGAAATCCCCCTTAATTTTTCATCAAAATTATGTCTTATGTTCCCCGCCATTGACAAAAAATATACAAACAGCTTAAAATTAATGTTTTCGTTAAAAAAAAATGATTAAAAAACTTTCCTATGAAAGTTCATATGATTCCTAATGAAAGGCACCATCTATTAACAATCTGTTTAACTGGAATGACAGCTGTGCTGTTATGCAAGTGTAATCTATCACGCAAATCAATCAAATTAAATCAACGAAAAGTGTTATAGCCTACATTTTTATAAACTGTTGTTCATAAACCAACGTAAATAAATAAACGTAATTAATTTAATTAATTCAACATATTAATTCAGGTAAGGTGTATTAATCGGGATACTCTTTAACTTGCGAAATATTCGTAACAATCAGCTAATAATTCATCATTTTTTGAAATGTTGCAATTATATTTAACAAAACAACGTAATTGGTAATGGCGTTGGAAATAAAATTGAAGTAGGTTTTATTAAATGACATAATATTTTGTCTGAAATTAACTGAAGCAGGTAGAGAGCCAGGTGCAAACGTAAAGGGGGACTAAGAGTACAGCTATCAAATAGAAAAGCCCCAAACCCTTTGTCCGCCTTTACGAAATATTTTAGTGGTCGTCCTTTCTTTGAAGTATACCCGAACTCTGACCTGCAATCTAAAAAAACCTGAAATAAGCTTAAACTCTCCTATCACATCATGTTTTTCATTTAACACTTTTAACTTTCCAAAATCTTTCACCCAAATTGTTGAGTGACGGTTGGCTGAAGACGCATAGTTGGTTCTGATAATTTTTAATCCAAAAACATATAGTTTTTCCTTTACTGTAAAGTGTTAAAATATAGTTTTTTAAGCCTATGATTACCTTGCATTAATTAACTAATGTTTCTTTTTTTTATTGTTTGTAATTTTATAATTTCAAAACTTAGTTTTGATGTTGAGCTGGTTGAACGGCGACACCAAAACCTTCTTTTACATTTCTCTCTTTTAGTAGCAAATTAAAAGTTGGAAGTCTCAAACAGCGATGTTTAGGTCACAACGATATTTGTTTGTACACTGCTAGATAAGAATTAAATTTATTATTTTAAGTAGAAATATTGTCATTATTTTTCAACCCAAGAAAGGATTGTTTTGATCTTCGATTTTATTAATATTTGTATAAACACTAGATGTTTGGTTGTAACTAAAAAAGGTCTGGGCATCATCATCATCCAGCATCATCTGAATGCGCTTCTCGGAAAGAAATTTAGAATAGTTATGGACAAAGTGGTGGGCAAACATATTTCTAGGAATTACAGACCCAAGCCAACCAGTTAAAAGGCATAACATTTAAAACGAAACGCACAGGACAATAGCGTTGACCAACCGTTCCCGACTCCTGACAACAGACAGTTTATCTCTCGGAGATCCGTTACCTGTATTACAGTTTATTTATACACAGACTGTACCAAAACAAGGGCCAAGGTTGGATAGGAGAGGGGAGGGGTGCCATTGTTGTGTGAAGGTAATATCAAGGTCGTTGGAAGGTCTAGGCCCTAGGCCTACAGCGGACACAGTATTAACCGGCTGTTTAAGGGTCTTTGTTGAGTTTCCTCATTCCAATCAGTACTGGTAGATGGAGTTCGATAGCCACGGCTGCAAATACATTTTTTACATCATTTACACTACAGACATACTGACTATAACGAGCACTGTAGTGCGTTTAAAACAGTATTAAACACCGAGTCCACACCCACAAGTTCGGTAAATAACACCAATAAACTGGTAACAATTTAACGTTACAGTAGAACTCCAATTATCCGGATTAATTGGGACTGGACCCGATCCGGATAATCAAAAATCCGGATAATTGGATTTTTCTCGAAAAAAATGCCGTTTTTAGGAGAAAAACGTAAACAAAACACAATAGAGAACATTTACGGTATTTATTATGAAAAAACAATATCAATGACAATGTTTACATTACGTAATATTTACAAACAATACTAAATCACTGTAAAAACATTATTTTTTTAACATACCAGGCAGAGTCAGCTGTTTTGCTACCTTAAATCGATTCCGCGCCGCCAAGTCGCGCATCCGTTTGACTATGTTCTAATTCAAATCTGATCCGGATAATTGGGATCCGGATAATTGGAGTCCGGATAATTGGAGTTCTACTGTAATAGTTCCCTGATATAGAAACCATCATCAGAGATTTCTGAATCGAAACTCTGGTAACTTTTTTACCGAAATGTGTACATCAGGGAACTATAATAGCATTCAATAAATGTTTACTAGTTTATTTGTTTTGTTAATTTATCGAACTTGTGTTTGGAGACTGGATGTTTAAAATATCCTGAAATAAATAACAATTGAAATACAATAAATAGCCTTCACAAAAGGCGATAAAACAAATTAAAATTAACGTTGATTAGTTACAAAACCGTTAGAGCCACTAATTACAAAAACAGTCCAACAGAATTCAATGCCCGTTCTATATAAAATGTGCGTACATAAATTAACTAACCAGGGTTAGTACAGAATTGTGGTAATTCATTTCCCCGATTTTTCTCTTAACTGACCAACTCACGGCGTACTTTGAAATTATTTTACTACGGCATTTGCATTATACATTTTAGAGTCATAAATTCTACTAGGGGCTCTGCCCCAGCTTCGGGGCGATGCAAATGGGAACCGATTAAGATTAAAGTATTGTATAATCTGATTTCACTGAAATGACTGTTGGAACAGAGGCACTTGGATCGAGGTAGAGTAGTGGAGGTGCGATATTCTAGGTCCTGACGCATGCGCAGTAGGGCCAGTTTGTAGTGTAGTGGAGC
>JAGFPH010000547.1:219572-234390 GCA_018207615.1 Philaenus spumarius
ATAATAAGGCTTGTTGTAAATTTTACCCTAAATTTATTAAAAAAGGATTTGTTTTCAAATACATTTTTAACTGAATAACTTGATACGAAGCAACCTTTTAAGAATCAAAATTATTCCGTTGCAATTGCGCTAGAAGAGTAAGCAATCGGGAGTGGTCATTGAGCACCGATCATGGCCCCCAGAACACGTTTTGTGTTGCCATTAAAAGTTATATTTATATATGTATATTTTTTGTACTAGAATGAAACTTTTTGGGTTTTAGGCCTATCTTAAAAAAATAAAAATAAGAGATTATTTTGCACATTTTGGTTTTTTACATGACCATACAGCTCTTCTGGTTCCCCCAAAATGAATTAAAACATAAAATACCATAAATATAAAAGTGCCCAGTTCAAATGAGTAGACCAATTTCCCAAATAGTTGGTTGAAACCCTAAAATATATAAACTTAATTGTGGAAATTCGCTCAACTCACGGCGGCGGTGCAGCTGCGTGATCAAATTACATTAATCTTATCAGATCTATACAGCTTGACATCAACTACGTAAACTATTTATCATTAGATGACAAAAAATTCCCAAAATCCAATTCCCCCACTTCTAGAGCATTCCAACATTACCAATTTGTATAATTAGGTATTGTATCATTAGCCCTAATTATGAAAATTCTTAGCCACCAACAAACAAATTCAAAACTAATTAAAATAATAAGTCAAAGATCAGCTGATTAGGTTATTCTTCGAACTAATTTGTACATATTATCTAGAACAATGTGGTTTTTTTTTTAAATATTTAAACAGCTGTCAATCTTAGTCAGCTTTGTGATATCAAACTGTTTCTAAATTTCATACAGTTCTTTTAATTCTAATTTAGTGTAGTAAGGCACAGGATTACATTTACAAGGCCGTTAGTTTGGTTTTTCACTTATTATAGCAAGGGAAAATAGATGTCAGATTGGTAGTGGTAGGTTCAAAAAGTCAACACCTGAAGCCATTCATGTTGCTTGTACACCATGCCCTTGCATGCTTTTTATAAGTGATGAAATGAAGATAATTTTTGGGGGGAAAACTGGAAAGTGTGCCCAAGGGTTTGCTACTGTCAGCTATTTTAATAAAGCTGAAACACAGTGTGTACTCAATATAATATACTGACTGAACTATGAAACCAAAAACTATAACATTTGGTGGGTGCGAACCAGTGAAAGTAAGGGATGCCTCCCAAATCAACGTATTAGGCCTACTTTACACAAGTACAAAAATAAAAATAATTTGTTTTAACTTTTTTAAAAGTTTAGATGTGTTAGAACTTTTTTGTAACGTAAAATGTAAGTACCTTAAATACTACAGGTTTTTTAAAATTGTACATGTATTTTTGTAAATAGGTTTTTTTAAATCGAAAACAATATTTTTCATACTTTTACACAAAGTTCATATTCTCTAATTTTTTTAAATTAGATGAGTACCGGTACCTATGTTTTTTCCAAAATTTCAGTTGCAATACTTTTGGGAATACAGTAATTGTTTTTTTAACAACACTTTCAGAAATATTCGGAAAACTGTGTTTCACAAAATACAAAAGTAAATTTTTTTACTATATCCTTAAATAAATCCGTTCAAAGGATTCTACACAACAGTATCATAAAATATTTATTTTTCAGGTTACAAAACTTCACCACTCAAAATTCATTACAAAATATTTGTTCGAGATATGTCGTTGTAACATACTCAACGGTGAGAGAAAGAGGAATGAGTGATTCTAAATGATTTCTGTTTTCTTCCTTTTAATGTACAGAACCCTGCAAAATACTACTACTAAGTAAACAAATTTGTATTCTTTTTATTATATAATGTACAGTACATAGGAAAGAAGAAACAAAATCATTTAAGTCATGAACAGTAGAACCAAAATCAAATCTGTATTGCTCTAAATTAATATAAAAAATAGTTAAAAAACTGCTCACAAAATTATCTTTACTTGTAAGATTTAAACAACCCGTAAGCAGCACTGCCCCATTACTATAGCCGAATTTTCTTATCAGGGAATAACTAGTATTATATAATGAGAGTTTCCTATGAACTTTGTTCCTTGTTCCGGAAACTGTTAGAAATATACCTTTGCACAGGATTATAATAAATTTAATTGCCTTTCGAATGATATAGCTCACAAATTGCACTCGGGTTTATGAGTGGGAGAAATTGCATAGTTACCTTACATTGATATTGAAAAAAAACATTTATCGGGATCTTCTTATCAATTTTGTTCCTTGTTCCGGAAACTGTATTTGAAATAACTTTGCACAGGATTGTAGTAAATTTAATTACCGTACCTTTCGAATTATATTGCTCACAAAATGCACACGGGTTTATGATTGGGAGAAATTGCCCAATTACCTGATTGATAATGAAAAAAACATTTATATGGAGCTTCCTATCAGTTTTGTTCTTTGTTCCGGGGATTGCAACTGAATTACCTTTGCAAAGGACTGTGGTAAATTTAATTACCTTTCGAACGATATAGCTCAAAAATTGCACACGGGCTTATGAGTGGGAGAAATTGCGCAAAAACCTGACAAGGATAATGAAAAAAATCATTTATCGGGAATTTCCTATCAATTTTGTTCCTTGTTCCGGGGACTGTACCTGAAATACCTTTACACAGGATTGTAGTAAATGTTATTACCTTTCGAACGATATAGTTCAAAAACTGCACACGGGCTTATGAGTGGGAGAAATAATGCAATTTCCTCGCTCTAAATTTGGCATTTTGGTTTGAATCAAACAAGCCGCCATTTTGTGTAAAATTGAAAAATAAAACCATCAGTGTCTGGGACATCCTACAAGGATCCTTCCACTAAAATTTCAGAAGTATATTTACTACCATTTTATCAAGGTGGGAAAAACCCATATACTTATATACCCTTAAATTCCTATCCAAAAACGATTAATCTGTATAACTCCGCCATTTTGAATCGGATCAAAAAAAAAAAAAAAGTGTATCTGAAGAATCCTACTAGGACCCTTTCACCAAAAAATCAGAAATTTTGAAGCATATTTAATACCACTTATCAATCCGGGAATAAAACATATATATATATATCTATATAAAGTAATGAATTTTGGGTATGGTCTCCAAATGGTCTGAAATGGATAGAAACGAAGTTTTACCCTCCTCTGATGAACCGTTTTCAAGTTGGGTCGAGTGTAATAGCTCTTATTTTCTTCAAAAATTCGACTAATTATTGTCAAAAATTATGATATCAAATCCAAGGTTAGAGTGTATTTTGTTTTCATTTACGAAAGTACATACCATAACTCGGATAGTACTTACAAATTAAAGTGTTACATATAGTTATCTGTAATTAGTGTATTAGACTGCTTTTTAAGAAGTTTATTGTGTTACACATTTATGGGGGTAACTACAAGGAATGTTATCACCACTAAGTAACGGGCTCTTCGCTTTCAGTTCTTCCTTAAAGGATATGCCCTTCCACTCTTGTGCAAGCTTCCAGACTTTGTCAGGAGGAGTTGTGGTGAAGAAGGTTCTTCAAATAAGGTGGCGAAAGGATTGTATTACTTTCACGAGTAAAGCATTGCAATCACAAGCCCTCTGCTGGCCCAAACATCAATTAAACTAAATGAAGGTAAAGGCAATTGAGCCCACCTTGTGTTGCCAATTACCAAGGTTACTAACAGAAACAGACTAACTTAGGCTTCAACATTTAGCTCAAGCAGCTGCTCTCCCCTTTAATTATAAATCATTACACCAGCTATTGTTAGTGAAAAAGCCATATAGCACGACTACTATCAACCTAGCTCCAGAATTACTCTCTATGATTATTATAATATAAGATGGATGGTACCTGCCACATTTAGCCTCAAACTTTCTGCCCTCCCCTTTTTACTATAAACTATGACATCAGTTATTGTTTGTAAGAAACCCATATTTAGCACAACCATTATGAACATAGATCCAAAATTACTCTCTATCATTATAAGGTGGACGGTACTTGCCACAACTAATAATGAATCATTCACTTGCTTTTTCACAGCTGTTGTGGAAATTTATGCTTCTGACAACTATTTTCTTCATTTTGGTACCACTTTCAGAGTAGTTAAACAGACTTCGGTTTTATCGTTCAGCGCTAGTTCACTAGCTAAACAGTTTCTAACCAAAATATTGTGTTTCAGGAAGCGGTGCCTCTCGTAAACGGTGACCACAAAGTAGAAGCCCCGGCGGAGGAAGAGAAGAAGGAAGTCGCCGAAGAGAAACAAGCGGAAGAAAAGAAGGAAGAAGACGAGTCAACAGAACAAAAAGCAGAAGAAACGCCGACGTCGACTCCCGATAAAAGCGAGAAGAAGAAGAAAGACAAACCAAAGAAGAAGTGGTCGTTCAGGTCGATAAGTTTTTCGAGAAAAGACAAGAGCAAACCCAGCGTGTCCAAAGACGAGTCCAAGAACGGAGAAGTCGAACCTGTCCCTGAGGTGAGTTTAGTCGATTTTGTTTTATTTATATCGTATCTGTTGTTTGGGTTTCTCTACGAAGAAAAAGTAGATTCGCTTATTTTTACAACTTGTCTTTTTTTAACCCCACTATGGTAGTGAAATCCTAAAATTTCAACAACTTATATTTTCATTGTTTTTATAGAGAGTGCATTTAGTACTTTAAAAAATAGAACTGTTAACAAAAAGTATTTAAGTATCTCTCGATGGTTTTGAACTTTCTGGCAAGCTTTTTCTACAGCCCCTACACTGCACTGCACAGCCCCCCCCCCCCCCCCTCAAGCCGTAGTAATAATTATACTCCTTGATGGCATGAAACTAATCTATTAATTAACTGTAAACAACTACATAGTTCTTTTGTGAACAAATAAGTTCCCACTTCCTTTGCTTGGGATTCATCAATGAGAAAACTTGATACAAATAAATAGAAATAAACAGAACAGCTGATTTTTAAAATAAATCCTTATTATAACACAATGGAATAAATAGTTTTAACAAATAACTAAATCACAACTATTTTAAGCTTTAATGTACTTTTGAAAGATTTATTATTTATTTGAAAACAGAAATTTGACTCATTGTTGTTACTCTTGAACTGATCAATTTGGTTCTCATGGTAGGAACATGTGATAGAGGGCGGGGCTTAAATGGGAGGGGTAGAGTAAACCACAAAGTAACCACAAACTTGCTGCATTCAGGTTCTGCTGTATTGACATTATCGAGTTAATGTTTGACCAGAAAGGTTGTTATTGAAGGTGTAGAGTGTGCACACGAATAATTATGTTATAGATTGAAGTAAAAACATAATTTAAACCTATTTTCGCCTATTTTTGCAAGGCTTTTATAGGTTGGAGTTAGTGTACACATTTAATTTTAATAATTGTGATAACTGAAATAATTACTGAAATGAATTATATTACAATTTCCCCCTGCTTGCTCCCCCCCCCCCCCCCCCCTCCCACGCAAATGCAAACAGATTACAGTATTGTATAATGTGACATTTTCACAGAATATATTATTTCTTAGGTCTGAGGTACTTGGTTCTGTGTGGGGTGCGGTATCCTAGGTCCTGAGGCATTCACAGTAGGTTTTGTGCGTGAATAACAGGATTTTTTAAATATAGTTAGAGTGAAATAAACCTTACCTAAAACCACTGTTAATTCTTTAAAAAATTAGCGATTCTAAATTTCCAAGTAGGGGGCTATGGTATTAAATGTAAATGCTTTCAAGCTTCAATAAATGTACAGTATGTTGGTTCAGTAAATTTTTACCAAAGAATTTCAAACTGCAAAAAGTTACTTGAGTAATATGTTAAAGAGAGTGTTAGGTGCATTTAACTTTTAACCCATTTTACCTCGATTTTTAAAGATTTTTTAATTGGGTTTTTTTTACTCCTTGTTCACTCATTAGTGTTACGAATAAGAGTTAAAGTATGAAAACAATATGTCCCAAAACTGCTTAGCCGTACAAACATAACTGTTTCAAGACTGAATAGTTCGATCACGCAGCTGAACACCTGACGTGAGTTGATTGAATTTCCAAAATTAAATTTATATGTTTTAGGATATCAACCAACTATTTGGGAAATTGGTTTATTCACGAAGGCGGTGATTAGTAGAATTTATTTGCACCGTTGCTTTGTCTTGCTCGCAGTGGAAAAACTCGCTTTGCGAGTTTGAGCCTCGAAGTTGTCGCCTCAGATTATGAACTGCTTCGCTTTGCTCGCAGAGGGCAAACTTGCGACGGGTCTCAGAAGCTGATCCAAGTGGATTTAAACCGAGTACTTTTATAACATTTTGTGGTTTTTGGAGAACCAGACGGGCTATAAAGTCATGTAAAATAACAAAATGTGCAGAATAATCTCATTTATTATTTTTTTTTATAAAACCCGAAAAAAAATTAATTCTAGCACACAAATTTTAAAACTTGTTCCTGTAAAAAATGTGCTTTATTTAGGTAACAAACTCGTCCGAGCGACTGAAAAACCAATGTGTGTACCAAATCGCACGTAAAATATGAGTGTTAGAGTTCGAACACATATGCATATGTATATCCTTTTTAATGGCACCTCAAATTGTGTTCTGAAGACCATGAGTGGTGCTCATTGACCGCTCCTGACCACCATAAGAGTCATTGCAACAGCTCATCTTTCGTATTGAAATGAAACTATTATTTTTGTAAATAACTGTTAAAGCGTATAAATAACTGATACTCATTTCTCAACATAGTTTCAAAGGTAGGTTTATAACCTGCTCAAATATTAGAATATGTACAAACTGTTTACTGATGACAAATTTTCTCAGCGCATTAGGAACTTGACTGCACGTACATAATTACCCAATTAAACCATTTTGGACTGTATGACAACAAGAGCGTTATCGTAATTACATGTTAACAATAGGCTGAATATAATGTTAGGTTTCCTGTAGTTAGAGCTATGCTGATAACATTAGTTTCTGCTATTAGTTGGTTATAATTGCGCATGACCGGTGTTATCAGTGAAATACGTACTTTCAATATTTATAGATGTAGTTAACTAAAACTGCTAGTGTTGAAATTTCAATTACAGAATTAGAACTAGGAAAGTCAATCAAGTTTGAGGACCGCTAATTGTGCTTGGAAGACTTCGGCTCCTCTTATACCACCAATGTTTAAATATTCAGATTATGATGTGATGATTCGTTATCATTTAGCGAAGCTGGTAGAATGGAAATCAAGTGTAACAGTCGCTTCTCCAGTTTATTTGTCGGAGCGTTTCAATTTATTTAATAAATTAAACAATTTACAAAATATTATAGAAACAATGTTAACACATCCTAATCTACCTGAGATGAAATTGAGCTGTAGAAATGTTATAAAGTTGAGTTCAATCTTATGTTTGTTGACAAGTTTCGTAGGAGTTATTAAAAGCTAGGCAGAATTTTGTAGATTCCAATAGATATAATGGTAATAATTTCTGAAGAATCATGTTCAACTATTCAATTGAAATTCATAGGAATTTATTCTTTTATTAAACGTATGCATTAATTGTGCATAAATACATTTTTTCTTTGTTGTTACATTTTGCTGATTTGTTTGAAATTGTAACCTACCTCGGGTATTTTTCCATCCATTTTTGAAAGCAAATTTGTTATCTAATTTTGTGTTGATTATCTGTAGTCAGCAGAAACAGTGTTGTAGTAAAATTACATCAGATTTTAAGTACTGATTTTCTCTTAATTAACCTTGTATTCAGTTTACAACTCAAAATCAACAAATCACTTATCTTACAAACATCAGCCATTACTTCACAACTCATGTTACAACAACAGCTTCGCCAATTTAAACATAGCCCAGGACTATGCACAGGAAATATCGTCAAATTATTTCAATGCGTAAAAGAACAACGATATTTCGTCATTTGAGAAAAATTTAATTTCACCGTAGTCAAATAAATAAAAGTAATTAAATTAATATTTCTGAAGACTAATAATTCATTTATAATAACTATAGTAATAATTAATAAAACATAATATGAATAAATTAACAAACTGTGTTAATGTTCTGCACATCTGTGTCGATCATCTGTCTATGCTTAAATTTTGTTTTGTTTCAGTATTTATCTTTATGCAATTTTCAGGATTAATAGGAAACATAATAAAAATGATGAAAATCGTTTCCCAACATAAATTTTTTGTTTGTTTTGAAAATAGGTAACTTTGAATTAAAAATTTTAATACGCAATTTATATTTCCCCCTCAATTTTGATGTTTTAAAATAAAAATATAAATTATTTCAGCTTATATATGTTCATTTATTTATCTAAATTTTTTTTAATTTCAAAAAATTATTTATAAATAAACATTTTGTGACTTTTAAAAAAAACGCTTGCCAAATATGTCTATTTTTACAGTGTGCAGTTTTTAAAACCTCCCCCCCAAAATCAGTTTACACTTTTTACCCCCCCCCCCCCCCCCCCCGAAAAATGCTTGGTCCTAAAAGGGTTAAGTTATAAAGTTGGATTGCTTTTGTTCCAACAAAAATTGTAAAAATGTTGCTGTGAAATTAATAAGATACAAAACTATTTAACACTGGAGTGTTCGTCTGAAATTTTCTTCAGACAAGTAGTCGCACGAGTTCCATTGTAGTCCAACTTATGTATACTTTTTACTTATACATATCCTGGAGGAAACTAGTAGTTTTCTTATATTTTAGTTATAGTTTTAAAAGTCATTTTGAGGAAAAAAGTATATTTCAATATTTATATAAAATAGTAAATTATAAAAATTATGATATATATGTACAGGTTTTGGATTGTTTTCAAGGGGGTTTCATAAAGGCTCGTATAGAATAATAAAAAATATAAAGATGAAATGCTTTTAAAGTTCATACTAGGTTTAATAGTATAGTTTCATTAAAAGCAGTTAGTTTATAAGTTCAAAATTAAGAAAAGTTTAAAATATACTAGTTACAAATACCAAACAGTCACACTAGTTCCGTATCAACTACAATTTTATTGTAGTCCGTGCAAAAATAAAAATCTGCTAAAAATACACTGATTTCCTCACCATGCTACCACTCAACTGAGGAAGTCAGAGTGCTATGAGATTGGGAGGGAAAGGTAAAATTTTTGTGCCTTTCCAAATTTCAGATAAAAACCTCTACCCCTATGGACTGTTACATCCAAGACCACTCCAGTTTTAATAGGAAATGTTTTCCTAAATACGAATGGCAAAGGTAAAATGTAAAATAACTTTAACATAGTCTCCACTTTTATTTGTATTTTAAAATAAGCAAATAAGTTTTCTATCTAAAATTGTATGGTTGTATTTTTTTATAAAGGATATGTTACATACAGAAAACAAAATGGGTTACCCTAAATAGAAAATGTAGGCGAAGAGTTTTTGTGGAAGAGTTTTTTTTTTTGTATCTTATGAACCAGAACCTACAATTTAAGTATAACATTTCTTAGCTTCGTTCACTTTTTGTTTAATTTTAATGGGCTGTTAACGAGTGCAAACCTTTAAATTTCAAACTATAGACATTTTACACGTGATTCATTGATTTATTTATGCAGTACTAGCTGGCCTGATCCGGCTTTGCACGGATAGACAAATCAAAGTTAAATGTATACTAACAAAACATACATTATATCAATAAATATATTACACTATGTATTTCTTATGGAGATTTTTAGTAACTTTGACCCCCCCAAACCTCTCCTAAAATTTCGAATTTTGTTAAACCCTTTCTTAGGGAGCACCTAGGGCCCTTGAGGAAGCTACATACCAAATTTCATTCCAATCCGTTTGGTGGTTTTTTTTAGTAACTTTGACCTCCCCATCAAACCTCCTCTAAAATTTCGAATTTTTTTAAAATTTTTCTTAGCGAGCACCTAAGGGAAGCTACATACCAAATTGCATTCCAATCTGTTCAATGGTTTTGGAGAAATCGTGATTTAGTAACTTTGACCCCCCCAAACCACCCCTAAGATTTCAAATTTTTTTGAAACCCTTTCTTATCAACACCTACGACCCTAGAGGAAGCTACATACAAAATTTCATTCCAATCCGTTCAGTGGTTTTGAAGAAATCGTGATTTAGTAACTTTGACCTCCCCATCAAACCTCCCTAAGATTTCAAATTTTTTTGAAACCCTTTCTTAACAGCACCTACGGCCCTAGAGGAAGCTACATAAAAAATTTCGTTCCAATCCGTTCAGTGGTTTTGAAGAAATCATGATTTAGTAACTTTGACCCCTCAAACCTCCCCTAAGATTTCAAATTTTTTGAAACCCTTTCTTATCAGCACCTACGGCCCTAGAGGAAGCTACATACTAAATTCCATTCCAATCCGTTCAGTAGTTTTAGAGAAATCGTGATTTAGTAACTTTGACCCCCCCCCCCCCTAAAATTTCGAATTTTTTAGAACCTTTCCTAGTGAGCATCTATGGCCTTAGTGGGCTAGTGGGAGCTACATACCAAATTTCGTTCCAATCCGTTCAGTAGTTTTTGAGAAATCGTGATCAGTGAGTCAGTGGATTTGGCTTTTATATATATAGTCCAGATGGCTCTGCCTCCTGCTCGCTTCACTCACCAACACCCCTGACTACTTTATGTAAATAAATTTACCAATTTGTTTGCTACGGTAATAAATTTAAATGCTTTCAAGAAACACGTGTTGGTCTAGTATAGGCCTAACCTAAAATTATGTTGTGCTTTTGATCCATATCAGCAGTTTTATTTTTTAATATATAACAAGAGATATTTGAAGTATAATACAGTGTAAGCCTTTTTTGTTTGTGTTTGTTTTAGTTTTGTTAAAAAATTTGGTTGTGAAAAATAATTAACTGATTCTAAATTGTCTAAGTTGGTTACTATGGTAATGAATGTAAATGCATTCAACAAATGTGTGTTAGTTCAGTATACGCCACATCTAGAATTGTGTCGCTTAGCTTTTGATTCAAATCTGCTCTTTTCAATGTTATAGGGCAGGGAGATAACCCCAGTTATTTAACCATTTTCAACCCTTGAAATGAATATTTTGCTAAATCCTTTCTTAAGTTTATAGTATAAAGGTACCCTGAACATAGTTTTGGCTGCAGTTGATTATGAGTCAGTTTAAGATTTCTTCTTTTACATACACTAACAGATGACTAAACGTAACAAAGTGAGATTTATCATTTGGAGTAATTCCTAGAATATAACATTATCTATTGTCCTTATACTGTATCAAATAGGCCTGTATGGTGAGTCACCCTAGTGTAGTCATGTTGCAATGACTCAAGGGTAGATCCAGTTTATGTATGAGTTTGGTATTTTGTGTGAAACCCTTTTCATCCCCTCTTTCTAATCCATCACTGACTCACTCATTCTCATAGAATGAGAATCACTCATTGCTTATTCCTTACATTATCAAAGTTTGAAAAATTATACTAATAAATTATACTTATCAACGTGTAAATTGTAAAATAACTTATAAAAAAGTTTTTCTGTTTAAATAAATGAAAGAAAACTCAATACATTCTGTAAGTTAGAAGTACTTTTCGAGTTTTCTTACAGTTTTGTCTATTATTATACAGGGGTGGCAAAAAGTCCCGGAACAACCCAATATCTTTTTCCAGGTTCCACTTACACAATTGAAACTTTGCAAATTGTTTATGGGTATAAAAAACTACTTTTTTAGAATATGGCTGATTTTTCACCTCCTCTGGGGGACGGCCCGTCTGGAGTCGGTGAAAAATCTTAAATGTAAGCATGGGTTGTTATGCATATCATTTTAAAGGTCTTGATGAGACAAACACAACGACATAATAAAAATGAAAAATGGATGATCCTGAACAAAGTTGTGGCTGTTCAAAGTTTTGATATGCTGCATGTTAAATGAGCCTTATTCTAAGTTTAATTTATTTTTACATGTTCCATGTATTACACGTTCAACTCTGCAAATTGTTTACGTGTATAAAGAACTACTTGTTTATGCTACAGTTGATTTTTCATCTCCTCTGGGCTGAATCAACTTATTCAAACTTAGAATAAGGCTCATTTAACATGCAGCATATCAAAACTTTGAACAGCCATAACTTTTTTCAGGATCATCCATTTTTTATTTTTATTATGTCGTTGTGTTTGTCTCATCAAGACCTTTAAAATGATATGCATAACAACCTATGCTTACATTTAAGATTTTTCACCGACTCCAGACGGGCCGTCCCCCAGAGGAGGTGAAAAATCAGCCATATTCTAAAAAAGTAGTTTTTTATACCCATAAAGAATTTGCAAAGTTTCAATTGTGTAAGTGGAACCTGGAAAAAGATATTGGGTTGTTCCGGGACTTTTTGCCACCCCTGTATATAGATTGTTTTTGTCACAAACAATTTTTGATTTAAAAAACTATTTTCGGAAGGGTGTCATTGCAATTGTCGAATAAAACATTTAAACTCCTCATTTCATTAATTAAAAATGTGGCAAAGTGTTTCTGTTAAAATATTTGCAATCAGTTTTATGTTTCCATACTGTACAGCCTTTATAGGGTATGTTATAGTATGTCAGTATGTTATAGTATGTCAGTATGTTATAGTATGTCAGTATGTTATAGTATGTCAGTATGTTCTAATTGTCAGAATAATCATATTTTGTGGTGAATTTTTAGGGATCAAAGTCTGATAACCCAAATAATAAATATTTGTCTTCTGGTCACTGTTACGGAGGGCTTTATTTAATGAAACCGAATTTAGTTTTTAAGTTCTAATAATTTTACACTTACAAACTTCCTCAGTAAGCATTAAATGAACTAAATAACAAGAGAAAAAACACATACTAAAACCTGGATTCAAACCCAGGGTATTTGACTTTATCATAAGACCCAAAAAAATTATTTTAGTGAAATGGTTAAAAGGAACCTAATCATATAAAGCGGCTTTGTCCTGACTTAAGTAGAATCAACGTAGAGCAATAACTGTTAATGTTAAAAATACTTAAATTCGAAACTACATAATATTCTTATAAGGCCATGGACGCTTACTAAGAAAGGATTTTGTAAAGTTTTGATTTTAAAGTGCAAAAGTGATGAAAATCCATAGATTTAACTCGGGTCTATAGCAGATAAGACAGCTGATTTCGATCAAAAGCTTAGCTTAGCAACACATGTTTCTTGAATGCATTTTCAATCATTACCCTATAGCAACAACTTAGTAAATTTAGAATAATTTACTTATTTTTCACAACCAACAGTTATTTTTAGGTTATTTTAACATAATAATATAAATAAAAAAGGATGTATGAATACGTGAGTATATTATTTCAATGCATAGCCAAGCGTGGTACACATATGACTTACTATCTGAAAAAATGTGATGGGGGAAACACCCATAATAGGGATGGGGTCAGAAGGGAATGGACAAACACAATCGAAAATGTAGGGCCTATGTTATTAGTGTCTAATCCGTAGTTTTTTTTTTATCACTGAGATGATTAGCACTACTCCGAAAATATTTGAACATAACAAATGAACGGGATTTCAAAAAATGTAAAACTCAAAACATATGCGTATTGTGATTGTGGTTAAAATGAGTTTTTGCGAACAATTTTATGATAAAAATGTAAGAATTAAATGGTTTTAGATTTAACATTGCTCTTACGGGATGAAAATCAAAGTTGACCGCCACTACAGCAGACCCGCACAAAGGAACTAAATTATACAAGTAAATAAATAATAATTTACCCAATACGAACAAAGAAATTCAGTCATAATATGTGACTAACATTTCACAATCCAGGCTGTATTGTAAATTTCGCAACAGACGTATGCCCTCAGTTACCTGTGGATGTATTAATTGCCTAAAAGACACTCAAAAGGTAGATTTTTGCACAAGTTTTAAAATAAGTTTTAACTAAAAACTATTTTGTTCCTTCGATAAAAACTTACGCTATTTCCTAAACCTCGTTTTCACAATTTTAGATTTTGAACAATCTGGTAATTTGGATGAATATATGGATCCATTTTACTGTACTTTTTAATGGAGTTCTTTCGCTAGATAAGTTAGCGTCGCTCATTTGGCCAGTGACTGCGAGCATTGAAGAAACAAAACGGTGTTGCTTGTTCAATGCTGCGAGCCCCACTGGTCCCCAGTCTTCGTTATTCTAAGAGGTATACAGTAAATTCGTTAGTAGCAATTGTAACAAAAATAAAAAATTACGGAAGCAATATTTTGGTCTACAATTTTGAGCCCACACCCCTCCACCGCCCTAGTTTTTGCACGAGCAAAGTCAGTTCCCCATTGACAGAGGATCTGACCAATATAACCACAATACCAGAGTGTGGTTATTCAATACTATACGACTGATAGGCCTAGTTATTGTAATTTGAGATTTTACCATCAGATTCTGTTACTGATATTGAAGGTCGGCCGCCATCTTGTTTGTTGCATAATAACTTAGGCTGTACGTTTTGTTAACAGAAACTGACTTTTTTATTTCCATCGCAGGAAATCGATTTTGATCTTCAAATCCAATGCTTAAAACATGGGATATTTTTGTGTTGAATTTCTACAATTTAACGGTAGTGGTTGCTTGCGTACAAGCAGTTGCAGCACCCCCTATTCCAATTGATATTTTATTAACTTTTAATGTAATGAGTAATGTTTTCTTTATACTTGTACAATATATAATCATTAAGCTTAATGTCAGTAGCTACCACCCAATTTATGAAAAAGATACAAACATCTTTCTTTTCTTAAATGTTTCTGATGACACATTTTTAAACAATTACAAGGTTAACGATCTGATGCAGCACTTTCACTATACTCCGTTCACCTTGCCGTGGCGCCTGAAGGATTAGGAGAC
>JAGFPH010000547.1:234490-251393 GCA_018207615.1 Philaenus spumarius
GAATATACTGGCTGTTTCAACTTGGTTCATAAATTATCTGTATTATTTTGTATGTCTAAACAATGTATGCAAACGAAGTAGGTCTACTAGTTATTATCTAATATAAATTATTTATTGGTATGAGGGAATTCGGAGGGAAATATCCCGTACCTGTGTCAGGTAGAAAAGTAGGGCAGTTTGTATGTCGCCGACTCCCCGGTCTGTCCCTTGTTTTTATACCTGGACCTTGTAGGGCAGTTTGTATATTAGAAATGACCCAAAAAAGTGGGGCAGTTTGTATGTGGCCAAGCAACCCCACCACACTATCTTAGTGCCTCTGACCTAACCAATCGTCATTTCAGTGAATACATCGTATTATACAATACTTGTAGTCTGTCTCCATTTGCTTCGCACCACCGCAGTCGCCGGTGTGGGGTGGTAAGCGAAGCGACCAAGGGCAGACCCCTAGTGGGTAATATTTGGAAATCTGAGCGTTTCTGGGAAAAATATCTTGATCCGCAGAAAAATTGTGCGAAGTCTACTTTCGGAACAACCAGAACCTGTACTTAATGACCATCAAAAACTTGTAATGAAATAGAAAGAGGTTTTTAGAAACACTTGTCACTCAACGAAAAGCAATTTACGGAAAGATAAATGTCTTATTTTTGTTTAAACATATATTTTCATTAAGTACATATTAACAATTAATTAATCTTAATAAAGCAAAGTCTGTAATAACACTCGGCAGTATCCGGGCATAGTTTCATCGCGAACCGTCGAGTAGAAACCGAAAAAAATATTCAACACATGCCCGGTACATAAATTAATTTGACTCGCGTACAAAGTACCCACCATAGAAATTTAAAAAGGATCAAAACTGTCTGAAAACGTTTACTTCCGTTTACATTGATTCAAGAGACAGTTTATGGCAGTAAATTCCTCACTACACTAGAGCGTGGCGCCAGGAGTCGGACAGACACTTGGGTCGTCTTGAGCACGTTCACACCCACGTACATTTAATTAATTTTATGCTCTCGTTGAAACTACCGGACATTATCGTGTAGGCGTCTACGAAAGTTCTCTCCGTAACATCAAATTAGTAGTGAGCGCCTAACATACTGAATGATTCATAACTGAGTGGTATTCGACTTACACAGGGTTTTTTTTTTAAACTTACCACCTCTATTAAGAAAGAAGATGGAAAGAGATTTATAAAATCTGATCTCAGGACAAGTTATTTACCGTATGGGGGAACATTAGAAACCTATTTACCAAAACCCCCTCCACCACAAATTTGGCTTATTTGTAGCCTTTAATGTACCCTACCATATGCAAAAAACCGCATCTTACCAAAAATTCTCGTTTAGCTAATAATAATAATAATAACTTATTTTTTGGGATTTTTTGGCCATAAAGGGGGTTGTTTTTCCAAAAAATTTTCAAAACCTTTTTTCGTGCATCTATACAGGCCTAATTGACGTGTGTGGTGCAAATTTGTTCAAAATCGATCGAATAGTTGTCTCTCTAGATAATAATATTTATTAGTTAATCTTCTACTTTAATAAAAAATCACCTCTCCTACCCCACCCTACTAGTCACAGTGAATCTGTTTAATAATTTAAATGTGTTTGTGAGAAAGTATGTGCCAGTTCCTGGTACCGTTTATTAGTTTTCAAATTGAGTTTCAACTAAATTTATTCTTTGACTTAACTCAAAATGAAAGTTTATGATTTTTTTCTTACTCAATAATGCAAATTTATCAAAAAATGTAAAAAGATCACCACATTCGAGGTTTAATTACATTTCAAATAAAAGTAATTTCAATAATTTTGGATAATTTTTGACGAAATTGAGGAAGCATGTGTATGCGCCGAATTTTTGTTCCTATTCCAGTGTTTCTCCTGCACTCTGGTGGTTATCACATCAACTTGTCGCACGCGGAGGAATATTAGAAAAATAATGCATTAATGGTCAATGTGTGATAGAAGGCTGTGTTTAATAACACGTAGGGCCTACTACCATACATTGTCACTCAAGCGTATTTCAGTACGTCTACAGAAAGGGTTACGTCTGTAACACTCTATTTTCCGCCTTTTTGAAGCTGCCCTATATTTGCTAGCGGAAGAATGAAACAGTTTACAGTTCTACCACTTGGAGAGCTGCGGTCGACTCACAAATATTTTTTCACTCCTGCCGAGCCTTAAGTTTCAATATTTAAGATTGGGCAAAGTTAACGGCATGAAATAAACCAGAGCCAAGTTTACCTAAGCACAGAATGATAACAAGGAACTCCTTATTGTATGCCCTGTTAAGATAAATAAGAATCTATGCCTTTGATGACATTCTGCAGTCTGCACTTTCAATTTAATGTCTTTACTTGTAACCTGAAGAAGTGGTTGGTATGGTTCTCGGTTTAACGTAAACATATGTTAACCGCTTTGTATTTTATTACCACAGAAGTTCATATTTTATAAAGTTGTAAAAATAACTTATAAAACAATTTTGAGCGTAGCGAACGAATGCGTTAGCCGATTTTTATTTTCTTACCGCTGAAATTCATGGGTCTTAAAGAGCTTCTATTTTATGTATCATACATAAGCCATGTGTCTATTAGAAATGTTTTATTTGCAGTGTATGAGAGGGACGAAGGGTTGGGATTTTGAATAACTGTCCAGAGATCAGATTTGGTATATCTCCTTTTTTAGCGAATTTCCGTAGGAAAAATGAGCTATTGCAGTGGCCCTTATGGTAAGACCCAAGGTCGGGAGTTGCAAATGAGCACCGATCATGGTCCCCAGAAAACGTTTTGGGGTGTCATTAAAAATCATATATATTTATGTATGTATGTGTGCGCACTCTAACGGACGCATTTTACGTCCGATTTGGTCCAAATTTGGTACACAGGTTGGTTTTCTGAGTCGCTTAAACTGGTAAGTTAGCAAAAAAAAAAAAAAAATACTGGAAGTAGACCAAATTTTTGACCGGAAGTAACTTTATGTATGAGTGTACGCGCTCTAACGGACGCATTTTACGTCCGATTTGGTCCAAATGTGGTACACGCGTTGTTTTTCTAAGTCGCTTGGACGAGTTCATTAGCCAAAATATTGACCGGAAGTAGATCAAACTGTTGACCGGAAGTAAGATGTATATAGTGTCCGCACTCTTAACGGACGAATTTTATGTCCGATTTAGTCCAAATTTGGTACACAGGTTGGTTTTCTAAGTCGCTTGGACGAGTTTGTTATCCAAAAAAAATTGACCGGAAGTAGACAATATGTTTGACCGGAAGTAAGAATTTGTTGAGATTGTTGTTCGTACTAGAAATACATTTTTTTGAAGTTTTCTTTAAAAAAATAGACATTACATAATTCTGCACAATTTGTTTTTTTTACGCGACTTTAGGTATAGCCCATCTGGTTCCCCCAAAAACATTCAAAACGTAAAATACCGTAAAAATACCAGAATTAAATCCACGGCTTTTACCTTGGTGACCGATGGCAATATATTTGGTACATGCTGGGAGCAGCTACGTGAGTTGATCAATTTCCCAAATAGTTCTTTGAAATCCAAAAATATATATAAATTTAATTTTGGAAATTCGCTCAACTCTCGTCAGCGGTTCAGCTGCGTGGTCGAATTATTTTAATAAGAGGTTGTAAGTTTTCAAAAAATCACCTTATATAATACTTTTTGGAGGTGCAGGGAAGCCTACAGTACTCGCTACTCTACGTATGAGAAAGTAACACCACAATCTGTCTATATGTGACGAACGAATTCTCTTCGAAATGATTTGTGGCAGATGTTACTTACAAAGACTAAATTATACACATTAAAACAACCACTGCCTACTATCCAGTGCCTTCGTGATTAGGAGAGGAAATGACTAACCAAAGCCGTGGCCTTGATGATCTAGACATGTCTGCTAAACCTGTTATCCCCTCCCATATTCAGGGTCTTTTTGTTAAGTTTAATAATTATCACAAGAATATTGCAATCTGGATTCTATCTTGGCTTTACAAGTTGTCTTAACAACGATACATGTACGGCAAGGTTTTACTATTCCCATTGTCTATCTGCTACCTAAAAGAATTACTATTGTTCTAATATGGTAGACATTTGAGGTAGATATTCTTAGAGTAATGAATATTATAATGAAGGTATACATCTATTTTTAACGAATTTCCATAGGAAAGATTAGCTATGGCAGTGACTTATAGTCCAGTCAATGAATGCATTGTAGAGTGCATGGAATATGCGATAATTTTTTACTTAAGGGCCTTTGTTAGGAGTAGTTAGGAGTTAAACATACTAAAAGTCCCCACCCCTGGGAGGTGAGCATAAGGCGGGAGGGGGTGGAAAGATCCCATTTTTAGGTTTTTCGCTTATATCTCGGAAATGGTGCACAGTAGAAAAAAATGTTTCAAATAAAAATGAAAGTTAATTAAATTTCCTATAAAATAGTTTATGTGCGAATTTTTAAAATTCCTAACGGTTTTCGAGATATAAGTTATTAAAAATCGACAATTTTCAAAAAAATCGTGTTTACATCACTCTTTTTGCTAAACATTTGCTTATAATGCCTCCCACGACCGTTTCTCAGAAAACTTTTCAGAAACGAAGTTGTAGAGCATTAAATTTTCTTCAATTTTATATACACTTTTGCCATTTTATCTTCAACCAATCAAAAGTTATAGAATTTCTAAGATGTATGCTTAATTTCGAAGTTCCTCTAGAAATTAGGATGTTGAGCCTGTTGCGTTTTAACTGCTGTAACTTGCTATCATAATGAAGAACAATACTTTAACAATGGAAATAAGGTAATTGCAATTGAAACACAACATTTTTTTATGAACTACTAGGGGAAACCCCTGCGTGCTCCACACGCCAACCCATTGGAACATTCTATGCACATAACAATGTTATGTATTTTTTTTATAATAAAGGTGTAGGATTAATAATAACCCCAAAGCTAAGATGGGAAATAATATTAAATATTCAAATCAAATTATTTCGAATATTTATTTTATAACAGCAGTTATAATAAAGGTTAAAAGGATGAGCAAGGCTCTGGTCTACACTTTAATAAAAACCTAACCTAAGAGTTAGAAATACGAAAAATAGTTGCTTCAAAGTTTGAAATCAGGCGTTAATGGAAATAGAGCAAACAGCTGTTTTGCCTCTTATTTTATTCAATTGGTTGCTATGGTAATTCATCGGTCTAGGCATAACCTAAGAATTTTTTCCGACTAAATTTACAAATATTGAAATGAAAAATGTTTTCATCAAAATGAATTATAGCCTATGTTACTCAGGGAAATTAATGCTTTTTATTAGTAATACTATTCTTTCAATCGGTTCAGTAGTTCCACAGATTACCCCATACATACAAATAAACAAACAAACAAATTTTACCTCTTTATAGTAACCCTAGAACCGGCAGATCGCACGAAACGTGCGATCATGACAACACATTTGTAACAAGTGATTGTATTGAATATTTGCCCACTAAAAATCTTCCAATCTCAAAAATACAAACACCATTGGAAAGGTAATGTTTCAAACTTTATTTTTTGAATTTACAATTTCTTTCTAAAACGTATATTTACATACGTAATCATCGTTGCAGTTTATTAGTTTTCTACAAATCAATCGGCGCCCGAAAATTCATACTAAACATAACGAAATTACTCAACTTTTGTCAATCTCTAAAACCCGCCCAGTAGGTTGTCTTAGTTAAATCTATGTATCGATGGATTCATCACAATTTCCCCTATCCAAAACTTTCATCCAATCAAAAATCGGACCAATAGTTTTGAAGTTAGAAGGGGTTTTGTAGACCCTTGCAATTGGTCAGTTTTCCAACCAATAAACAGTGTTATTTATTTCACGTGATATCTGTATGACCTCAATAGTTTTTTATAGATATTTTGGTATCTTTGTAAAGATAATTCTTCAAGCTAACTTCCCCTGTAAACCAAATATGTTATATTTGAACATTTTATTGTGTAGGACCGTGGGAAAGTGACTGCTAATACGGTCTCATCTAACGTTCAAATCTGAAGAGTAACTGACTTTTACAACATAGCCAGACATAGGAGTTTGCGCGCGCATCTTGTACAGACGAGAGTTTACTATATTTTTCTAACTTTTGGTATTCAAATAATTCTAAGTCAAACACTTTTATGAAAAGATAATTTACAAGTATACAGTTCAGTTCTTTGATTTATTCTCTACACTTTGTTATAACTTGGCATACTTTTGATAGCAGACTTGTAATAAGAACATAAAATCTCGTGTTTTCAAAATAAGAAATTTGAAAATGTTAAATGTTTTTATACAGTTCTATTTAGAACCAAATTACGAAACTTTTTTACATTTATGGAAAAATTACAAAAAATGTTTACTACTTTTTATGTAGACTTAAAGTTGAACTTTTATTTTTCGTAACTGAACATTTTTTGTTTCTTGAGCTAATAACTTTCTAAATTTTACATCTATATTTTTTTTACTGGCATATACAAATTCTTTGAACCTTTCTCTACAAAAAAGCTATAGAACACTTTTGGATTGGGGTTAATTTACTATTTTTGGCGAATTTTTGAATAAATGCTTGCACACGCCAAAAAATCCATTTTCGTTAAAGCAGCCGCTTCTAGGGATGTAGTAATATAGTATTTTTTTTTATATAGTAATACAATTTTGATATGTAGTCATTGCTAAAGATGAGCTCTTATGCACAACACGATCAACATGTCTTTGCTGCATTCGACAAAATTGCTAAACGTTTCTCTCGTGCAGCAAAGTGGCACTTTGCGCACATGTTGCACAAATATCTATTTATAAAATCGATCAAAGGTAAGTTAAATCGAAGAGGACTGTACGGGACTCTTTCGTCCTGGCAATGGGTTATAAAATTGTTTGCAATGTCTCATTTTAACCACAATCACTATAAAATGTGTTCCGTTTTGTGTTTCACATTTTTTTAACACACTCTTTTGTTATGTACAGTAATTGACATTTTTAAAGTACCAAGTTTGAATTTTTCCTTGCACAATAAGAAATGAACTAGCTGACCCGAGCGGATATTTCCAAAGTTACAAAGTAGGTGTAGGTGTAGGCCTACTAACTTGATTTAATACATTGATTTAATTAAGTAAATTACGTTTATTTATTTACATTGGTTTAGTTTGATCGATTTGTGTGATGGATTATACTTACATATAGAATGTAAACAGTGTAACTAACAGCTGTCATGTTAGTTCAACAGATAATGGGTAAATCGCAAGCCGGAACCGCAATTGTATAAAGAATGTTTAGTTGTTTTATCACCACGCAATTACTAAAGATAGATTTATAAAATGGTTTTAAATAAGGCAATGTCGAAGCGCTCAAAAGCAAGAAACTCCACCGTTTGTATACCGCAACAGGGTTAAGCGCTGGCAGAGTCGTCGGTTGCTTTCTCTTTTTGCTGGAGCAGAGCCTAAAAGTAAACTAAATGCAATTAAATAATACTCCCATAATTTCGATTCGTAAAATAACTAGCAGCACTATCTATTGGACGAAAGTTGAACCACCTATATTAATTACTGTGTTAAATGTAGTATATTGTAAATGTTTATTAAAAACTTGTTCTTTTTACGTAAATCGTGAACGAGTTTTCACTTTTTTTTAGTTTTACGTAATTGAAAAAGCTGTAATTTTTTAAACGTGTATAAGATTTTCGTTAGAATTGTTGACAATGTTTAAATTCATTTCTACAATAATTACTCTCTTCGATCATCATTAAAAAAAAATGTGATTGAAAAAATCAATAACGATATCGTCGACATATGACCTGAAGTCACTCTTCCTTCTGATACTCTGGATTCCGTAGAGATTTTTATTGCTCTCTTCCTTTCAGTTTTTTTTTTATTTCGCTCGTAAACCTCTTAACGACAGGTCGTAAGTCTGTATTACAGGGATCAAAACCACGTGCTGCAACTCAAATTGGACAAAGTTTGAACATAGTTTAATCGAAATCGTTGTAGGGCCTACATTTTGTGTCGAAAACAAAGCAAACCTTTTAGTTTTTGCGAACTTTTTTCTAGCCTTTTGGATAGTAATAGGCCTAGTAAAGGAGAACCTTTTCCTTTCACACTCATATTTTATAATTTCTTTTTAATAAACGTGTAGAATTAATCATAACCTCAAAGTTAAGATAATAAATAATAATATTAAATGTGTAAATAAATTTTTTATTAAAGTTAACTATGTAACAAAGGGTAAAAAGAACCAACGTAACTTAGGCCTACAGTATTCCTAAACAAATCTTCAACTAAAAATTAGAAATACTGAATATTAACAGCTTCCCTGTGCAGAAGTTATTGTAATGGTTCAAAAATACAATTTTGTAGACACTTTTTTACGTTTTTAGATCACTGCAGGATTTTTACAGTATTAAAAAAAGTTGCATGTTAATTGTGCGAAATAATCGAATTAATCGTCTCGTACCTAATGAATTATTAGTCTTACATTCTGAAGATTTAATAAAATATGTACTTATAAGGCAACACAAAGCTATAAATGTTTGAAGTGTGTTTAGGTTTTCATAAAATATTTTACAATTTAAAAATTTATAATGTAGCTCTCTACACCAAACGAGAGTTGGTCGATTCATTCATGGACTGTAATTATTACCATGCAGGAGAGGTCAATGCAAGTCAGGAAAACGAAAAATAGTTAGGAAAAACTTAAGGAAAGTGTTTCATATCATCGAGTCCCTGATGATGCAAAAACTGAGAAGTCTTTCTCCATTGCTCCAGCTTACTGTAACACAAGCTGTTGGAACAGTTTTGTCTCATGCTAACATTTTCAAAAGTCTAAAAAATTCATTTACAAAGTAGTCTATTTTTAAGATACCAAATGGAGTGTTTCTGTAGTTTTAGATTTGGATTTTTAAATAAAATAGTGTTTATGATAATAATCTGTATTTTATATTTAAATGAGCCTAGTTTATTGTAGTAAAATATAAAATTAAAATTTTAGGTTTGAGGGAATTTGATGATTACAAGAAGTTGTTAACTGGACCTCAGGGAATCTAAACACTATAATGTATTGTATCCTCTCATTGCTTAGAATATTCTGAGAACGTTTCATATTAGCAGCACTATAAACTCAATATACAAAATTAACTTAACATCTAGCACTTAGCAAACAAAATGTTTATTTTAAATTAAACCTATTAGTTCTGAGGCAATATACTAAAATACTCATGCTTTGTTTCCCGTCTGTGGATGGCGAGGTAAGGAGAACGGATGTAGGGTAGGAGGAGTTAAAAATGCATGCAATAAAAATCTGGAAAATGCGTTACCAAAATTCTGTCATGTTCTGGATGTTATTAGGGAAATAAACCTCGATCTTCGCGAGTGAGACGGCCTTATTTAAGAGTAATAACAATAAGACTAATTCTCACACATTTACGTTTAATATAATCAAACGCGTTTTCACGACAAAGTCGTCATCCTCAGTGATATATGAGATATCACGCTCTTTTGGATAATTACAGCAGTCCACAATCATAAAAGTAAGAAGTGTTCCTTTTTTGGACGTAGGCCTACATTATTTCAAATTTAAAATTACTCTGTGATAGCCTAATTTGAAAATGTATATTTGAAACTTCATTGCAGCAGAGCTTTGGCAGATCTCGTACAAGGGTTGTTCCAACCGGATCGTTTACCCATTCACTGACAATACTCGCTGAAAAAAGCCATTAAGTCGAGTTTGATGTAAATCGGTTGTAAAACTCGCGGCGCCTGTTGTAATTCGATGCTTCAAGGTTGGCCTAGGCTTAGGAAATCGATATTATGACTAAGTTCTCGTATTGACATGATCGTCTGTTAGTTTTGCTAGAAGGGGGAAACAGGAAAATATGCTGTTGGCGTCGTGTTGAGGTGAACGTGAGAGAAAGTGGGCGATAAATATTCGTTTTGTACAATAATAGATTTTAATCTATATTAGATGGCTATGGTAGCTAGCCTATACACCTTTAGGTGATGTCCCTTTATACTTGTTATCTGTATATATAAAATAAATATAGTTTAAAAAAACTAAAAAACACGCTTTTAGAGCATATCAAACTAAAAAGTTAAAAATAATTTTTCAAATAAGCTTAAAACAATAATAAACGATAAATACTAGCATTATTGTAAAAAAAGCGTTGGGCGCTCGATGTACGAGAAATACGGACAAAGCGCCCCACGCTTTTTTTACAATAATGCTAGTATTTATCGTTTATTATTGTTTTAAGCTTATTTGAAAAATTATTTTTAACTTTTTAGTTTGATATGCTCTAAAAGCGTGTTTTTTAGTTTTTTTTTAAACTATATTTATTTTTCACTTTTTAGTTCGATGTATTATAAAAGTGTGTTTTTTAGTTTTTTTAAACTATATTTATTTTTTAATTTTTAGTTCGATTAATTATTGAAAAAAAAAATTGGCCGTGGACGGGATTAGAACCCACGATCGGTGAGTCTGGGGATTGACGTCAGCGACGACCCGCGCCTTAGACCGCTCGGCCAACGAACGAACTTGCGTAAGAGAGATATACTAACAGTAATAAGCCACTGGCTTTTAGTCCAAAGGAGAGTTACTTACAAACATAGAAACATACAAGTGAAGCTAATATAAGCGTGTTAATAATAAGAAGTCCTGACTGACAGACTGATTCGTAGTCAACGTAGCCTACAGCCAAAACTAAGAACGCTAGAGCCTTAACATTTTCATTGTACCTTCATACCACTATGCAAAGGTGCACTAAGAAAGGATTTTGCATAATATTTATTTTAAGGATCGAAAATGGTCAAAATACGGGGTTTGCCCCCAGCCGTTAACAGATAAAACAGATTATTTGAATCAAAAGCGAATGGCCTATTCTGAACCAACACACGTCTGTTGAATGCATTTAAATTTATTACAATAGCAACGAACTTAGAAAATTTACAATCAGTTAATTATTTTTCACAACAAATAATTTTGTAGGTTAGGTTAACAAAATAAAAACAAACATAAACCAAAAATAAACGTAAAATTCTTACTGTATTAAACTTCAGCTGTTGTTGTATTATACTGATTTGGATCATAAACTTAACACAACTTTAGGTCAGGGCTATACCAAACCAACACGTGTTTCTTGAAAGCAAATTAGCAAATTTAGAATCGGGCAAATTTATTTTTCACAACAAACAGTTTTTTTTAGATTAGGTAATAGCAAACCCAAGCAATGAAAAAGACTATATTATAATCAAACACCTAAACAATTAGCACCTATTAAAATTATGCCATCTTTATTCTTCACTAGACCTATTTGTCCAGTTCAAAGTAGAGTAAAAACTGCTTGAAAAAATACGAAAATTTAAAGGTATATTCCTATGGGATCATAGTCGTACACTAAGAAAGGATTTTGCAAATAAACGGTACCTGATAATTGCCACATACTTTCTCCCAGTTGAAACTTTATACCTTCCCAAGAGTAGCATAGGAGGTATAATTGCAAAAGTAGGACATACTATGGAAAATTTTAGATGCATGTTACACACATCCTTATAATATTATTATTATTATTAAAATCGATCGATTTGAAACAAATTTGCACCAAACATGTCAATTAGGTCTGTATAGATAGATGCACGAAAGGTTTTGACAAATTTTGAAAAACAACCCCTTTTTTGGCCGACCCCCCCCAAATAAGTTATTATTATTATTAATACCTAAACGAGAATTTTTAGAAAGATGCAGTTTTTTGCATATGGTATTGTACATTAAGGGCTACAAATAAGCCAAATTTTATCAAAATCGTTAGTGCCGTTTTTGAGAAATTTTGATTTTTCTCGTTTTTTGCCATTTTTGGGGGGTAAACCCCCTTAAAAATAAAAAATTTGAAAAATGAAAAAATCCCTTTAGATATTCTAGAACTACACGAACATACCAAATTTCATCAAAATCGGACGGTTGGTATGGTCTTCAGCTCTGTACACATCCTAACAGACACACAGACACACGGACAGACATCACCAAAAAAACACTTTTTTGTGTTCAGGGAACACCAAAACAAATAATTCCACTAAAAATATTTTTGGGTTCAGGAAGCACCAACACAGATAATTCCACTAAACATTTTTTGGGGGTTCAGGGAGCGGCAAAACAGATAATTCCACTAAAAATTCAAATTCGAAAATTTGGACGAAAACAATACTTTCTCCATATACTACGTATAGGGGGGGAGAAAGTAAAAATTGATTTTAAAGCTTAAAACTGGCGAAAATCCTGGGTTAATCCCAGCCCTAAAACAAGTAAAACAGCTGCAACACATGTTTCTTGAATACATTTACATTCGTTACCATAGCAACCGATTTAGCAAATTTAAAATCAGTTTATTATTCTTCACAACCTACATACTTTTAGGTTAACGCAATAAGAGCAAACAAAAATCAACGAAGCATCAGGTAAAGGGTCACAACAGTATTTTTTCAAACAATTGGTAAAAGCACACACAAACAAAAATCTACGAAAAAGGCGTACTGTATTTCAAGTCCAACATCTGGTGTGACATATTATTTTGTTGCCTTTAGTTGGCAATGTCAAAATATTTGTTTTAAATGTTGATCATTCATTTTTTAAATATTAATGCTTGAAGTACAGCGCATGCCGCAATTCGAATTATTGAGGATGGTGCGTGTCTTTTATCTCTGTCTTTCATTATGTATAGCTCCACCGCTACGCCACTTGTATCCCAGCGCCTCTGTCCTAGTAAATAGTCTTTTCCGTGAAAATATCAGAGTGTGCAATACTAGGTTTGCATTGGCTTCGCTATGAGTCGCCGCGAGGGTTGGTACTCGTATTTGATTTGCCGCAGTCGGTGAAGTGTATAGTGAAGTTCCGTTTCTTTCCGTTCGAATTGATGGTCACTTTCATTACTCTACAATTTTTGTGTTAGTCAACTAATAAATTCTTCAAAATCGGATAATTGGTGAATAAGTTAAACTGTAATAAACACAAATGTTCCCTCTTTGTAATAGGCCTAGTCTACAGTAGAACTAGTTTTTAGATTGTGTTTATGTTGTTGAATGAATCAGTTCAGATTTAGTATCTATTGGAGACAAGGTCATGTGTTAGGCTATATGTGCAGACCGTGAGAGGTTAGGTCAACAAAGGCGCTTCATATCAACAACTTTCCTTGAGCGTTGTGTGTGTTGACAGTGGAAGGAAGCCATCTTCTATTTCTGAAGTAGGTTTGTTTCAATGTTGAATATTCGGTTCGGAACGTCTTGTTAATAAATAGCTAAATAGCTTAACCCTAGGTCTCCCAAACTGTTTTTCTTTGTTATGAAAAAATGTCGGCAAGTCATTTTAATTAAAATATATAATGTAACGAGGAGCCAAAGAAATAAACCTGTTGAAATCTTAAAGTTGTTTTAAATAAATAATGACTTATTTACAGCATCTAGTTCTATCAAGAACAATATTTAAAACACGTAAATTTGAGTAAAAACTGCGTTTTTACACGTTTTTCTATTCCGAGTCTGTGTGTTCATTCTGAGGAAAACAATTATTGGTTTCCTTGTTATGCAGGCCACAAATATATTCATAGCATTTGCAGCAAAAATAGTGGTCATGCTGAGCTTTTGCTTTGCTCCTCTTGAAGCTTCAACGTGGCACGTCCCATTCGAAGACGGATCAGGTCTGTTGGCCGTTTGCTGATGAAGTTTTCTGGATAGTATGTGATCCATTCCATTGATATCACAATGTGTTTTTGCAAGCCAGCAATATTGTGAAATCGCCTTTTAACATTCGACCTTATCAGCTCAATAGAACATAACCTCTAAAACAACAGCACATTACAATGTCAATAAACTTTCTTGTCATGATTCCCAACATACAACAACAAAATATCTCTCCACAACATTTAAAAAAAAAACTAAATAAATATAATCTGTTGGAGAGATTATATATTTATTTGTTGTGGAATATGTATATGTAACCTTAAGGGTCGGCTCTAGCTGTCGGCCATGTTGGCTGACACTCCATAAGACCAATGTTAAATTAAAATCCCAATTTTTTTGTTTAATATTTATTAACAATTTAAAACATTGATTTTTAATATTTTTTTATGTTGTCACTATTAATTATAGCGTAAAACTACCAAGCCATTCGCCTAAAGAATTTCATCCCCAAGATTTTGGTATTTTTTTTAAAACGCTATTTGAACAATTGCGGGTTTTATATGGATTTAGGCTGAGCAATGTCCGTGTAACCTACCGCCGCTATAGGGTGATTTTAAATATTTTTTATGTTGTAACTATTAATTATAGGGAAAAATTACCAAGCCATTCGGATGAAGAATTTTGTCCCCAAGAGTTTGGTATTTTTTAAAAACGCTATTTGAATAATTGCGGGTTTTAAATGGATTTGGGATGAGCAATGTCCGCGTAACCTACCGCCGCTATAGGGAGTCGTAGGCTGCTTTCTGTTTTACTAGAGCCGACCCTTAAATCATATAATTCTTCTTTTTTTTGCCATGGGCAATCTATGTAGAGCGCGGTTTCCTAAGGGTGGGGGGGGGGGGGCATAAAGTACCCACATTATGCATTGATTTGTCTCGAATTGAAAAGTAAAATGAAAAATGTAATATTATTTAATACCACTAAGATTTTATTGGATAATAATTTAAAAGCAATTCTACTTTGAAAGTCATTTCTTGATAACACCGGATAAATGTTTCTTGTATAAAGTTGTGCAAATTTTTTTAAACCCAGATTTTGTTCCAAAATTCCATCCGAATGATTATAGGAATCACGCTAATGTTGAAGAAAAATATATCAATCCTAAAAATGTATTAAGTAATTTTATGAGATACAAATAGGATTATGACAAATATTCATTGAAACATTTTTGTATTTTTTGTCCACATAAGAAGATTTTTGTTTCTTTCGTTGTACAAATGGGCTTTTCTCGCTTTAGCCAAAGCAAATGAGTTGATAATCTCCTCGAAGTTTAACTTCAGGGCCAATTCTGATTCTAAGCATAGAGCTGATATCCCTGAAATTCTGGTTTGTGCGGTCGAGCAGAACCGCTATAGACATGTTTTATTCTTGCCAAAGCACTGAATGAACGTCCGCCACTCGCAACAGAAACGTACAGACTGCAAAATATACGCAGACCGATGCAAAATCCGGGTCCCTTAACGACTGGACCCGGGGGAACACCCCCGACCCACCTCTAGCGGGCCTGATTACTACAAATTATTAATTTATGTTATGAATAAGATTTTATTGAATGACTTAATATTAAGTCTTAAATTATATAACTTTTAAGATTTAGACACTAATCGTAGTAGGTAGAGATCCTAAACGGGGGAGGACAAAGAGCCCACTTGTCAATCAGAAAAGGTCCAGACCCTCTGTCCTACTTTACGTTTGACTCACTGACCTACAATCCGACAAGTTTAGTAGGCACAATGTTGATGAAACCGTTCAAAATTGTTATAAATATTCTAAATGTTACACAGATATTTTGTGTGTAACATTTTTTTTTAAATAAGTGCAACCCTTAGCACAAGGGGAGAATAGGTCTATATTTGTTTTGGTTAGCTTTTGAGGGAAGGGTTGAAAGGAATATTTTCCTTACAAAAATACTAACGGTACCCTTTATCAAACCAAGCTTGTCTGATATTCTTAGATAAACACAATATAGGCTACACTCCCAAACCCTGCGGGCTCAATTCGTGGTTTCCCAAAACTTACCCGAAATAAATTAAACGAGTTTACTAATTGTCTCAAGTGGACCGCTTTCATTAGTACTATTAAAAGATGTACTTTAGGGCGGCGGGGGGTTAGTATTCATCCCGGAGACGAGCAACAGGCCCGGGGTGGGCGAGCAAGACCACACCGTCGCCATGGCAACCGTCTATTACAGGGAGGGGGAGTGGTTGTCTACCATCGATCGGGATTATTCAACGTACTGAAAACATTATCCGTGATTTGCTATGATTACACTCTGTTGTGAAAACGTTTACCGTAGGTTTATAAAAACTTCTAGTGAGAAGGTTGTGCTGGTCGGGGACTGGCGTTGGCTTTGTTTCGTTTTCAAAAGTGTCAAGTGCGATACGAATTCGCATTTAAAACCGTCTTTTAATTTTATTCCGCGAAGAAACTAACGCTAACCATTGTTGGCCGAATTTTTATATTAATATTATAAAAGGATAGACTGTATGTCTGTTTTATGATTTGTTTGGTATATTGAAGCTTCTCACTAAACAGTGCAATTTCTTAACATTGCCTCATTTAAAACCATTTTATAAGTCTATCTTTTGTAATTTAGTGTTGAAAAAAACTGAATATTATATAAAATTTCGGACCTGCACTGAACCTTCTTTGAAAAAAATTCTTTACGTGCTTAAAATTTACGAAAATATTTAGATTGATTATTGTGTATTCGGAAGTGAATTAAAAATTTTTGTGCCAAAATATGCATTTTTTTTATTAAGTTGAAAATGGTCTAGCAGACTTGGCACGATCCGCGAATCGCAGTTTATTTTCCAGTAAAGATCCAAATTTGTATTTCGTAAATTTCTCCTTCTCATATAGACATTCTCTTTTCTCATATTAAAATTCTCATTTTACATGTACAAATTCACATTTTCATATTAAAATTGTCACTTCTCATATATAAATAATAATTTCTCGCCTAAACATTCCCATTTCTCCTATTCAAATTCGCACTTCTCATATACAAATAATAATTTCTCATATAAAAATTCCCATTTCTCATATTAAAATTCCCACTTCTCATATGCAAATAATAATTTCTCATATAAAAATTGCCATTTCTCCTATTCAAATTCGCACTTCTCATATACAAATAATAATTTCTCATATAAAAATTCCCATTT
>JAGFPH010000547.1:251493-264319 GCA_018207615.1 Philaenus spumarius
AATAAGCCACTGGCTTTTAGTCCAAAGGAGAGTTACTTACAAACATACAAGTGAAGCTAATAAAAGCGTGTTAATAAGTCTTGATACGCCTCGATGTAGTTTAAACGGATTTGCTATAAAATTAATTGAAAATAAGGCGAAAATAAAATATAAATCGATGACGCAGCTGAACCGCTGACGTGAGTAGAGCGAATTTCCAAAATTAATTGTATATGTTTTAGCGTTTCAACCAACTATTTGGGGAATTGGTTTAATACGAAGGCTATGAATAGCTGCCTACGTGTACGAAATATATTAGTAGAATTTGTTTGCGTATCAGCCCCTACTCAAGCGCTGCTTTGCGAGTTTTCACTTCGACTTTAAGGCCTCGGATCAGATGTTGCCCCTTCGGTGATCTGAACCGGGTTCTTTTATGATATTATACGTTTTGGTCGATTTTGGGGAGGGGGGACCGACGGGTTATATTATAAAGTCATGTCAAAAAACAAATGTGCAGAATAATCTTCTATATTTTAATATTTCCGTAATTTGATCCTTTTGCCGTACTTAATTTATTAACGTATGAGACGGTAGTTCAACATCGGGTTCTTTCTTTGTCGTTCAAATTGTTCGAGTTGTCAACGCCACGCCCTTACACTATTGGTTCCAATTTAAGGTAGGCGCTCACTTGTCGTCATCGATGAAGCGCAGGCTTCGGACGGATCGGCATTTATTACTAATTACAATGTTTCTAATGAGAGAGAGTTCACATATCCCCATCTTAAGTAACGGACATCGGCAATGCCGACGACGATTTTCGAGAGGGCAGCCAATCCGATTCGTGCGTAAGGAGCGACCGACGACCTTGGGAATCCCGAACTGTGAGCGCACTCGGCTTCGCTCCGTACGTAGCGGAAGCGGATCAATTTCAGTTGTTCGCCTTCTCTCAAACATGTTGGATTGATCGTGATCCAAGGCTTCCTAAATCAATTGATCCTCATTATTGTAGGCCTGTGTTGTATTTTGCCTCTCTATAATGTGGTATCAGGACGTTCAGCAGTTGAATAAACTGGGTATTAGTCATACGGAAGTATTGAAACAATCTGGCGTCATGATTAATCAGATCAGGAAATAATGTGTGATATTCTCTATACTCCTGTCGCTTCTGATTGCTTTTTGAACCCAAATTGACCGTTTTCGTGACCCTTCTTTTCTTTTTCTTCTTCAAATAACTATCATTACTCCTTCTTTACTGCACTTACACTTTATAATGAACACACTTTTCACGAAATCAATTACTACACACGGGGAGGAGACGAACCTTACATTGTGGATGCCACGCTCAAGTGACTAATGACTGTGAAGCCGAACATCCGAATCCTGTGAGCGCAGTCGTAAAAATAAATCCGATCCGTCCGATGCCTGAGTTGCGTCCGAAGACGACAAGTGCGAGCCTACCTTTAACCGACGTTTTCCGTGCAATGTAGCGTAAGGTTCATGCGAGTAGAGTGGTTCAGAGGTTAAAGACTCTCGTCCGGTCTGTTTTTTTAACGTCCAACACAATTATGTGTGTTCGAATTTAGCTACTGGCGTTTAATGTACTTGCTCTTCACTCTGCTCCCCTATCTTTTAGCCTAACTGGTATGAAGTAGAGATGTTAAGGCAAAGAAACGTATAAGGGTATCTAGCCTTTGTGACCAACCCTGTAGGACGTGGACAATCTACAGATTGAAAGCATGGATGCTCACAGATAAAACACGTCCTCAGATGTTAAATTGTAATCTGTGATCAGATTGCGAAACCATTGTTAATAATTCAATGCGAATTGTTCAGTGTCCTTCGTATGTGCAGAGATAATGATGTAATGACTTAAATAATAGATTACTGTAGCTTAAATAATTTTGTTGGATTTATGCGCATTTCTCTTCCTATCTTAATACTTGACCTGTAATAAAAATAATTTCCTTCTCAAGCTCAGTGTTCTAGAAATAAATTGTTTGTTTATATAATGAATAGTGAACTAATTATTACAATTTTAAAACCAAACTAACATTAGATAATTAAAAGAATATTTTTAACTACTAAAACAATGTTCTTTTCTGTCTCCCGCAAGTCCAAGCTTTTTGTAACTGGTAAAAATAACGAAATTTTAATTTCTTGTTTAAAATATAAGTAAAAAGCTTTATTCTTTTATAAATTACTACGGGAAACCTCTGCGAGCTCCGCACGCCAACCCCGTTGGAACCTTCTATACACATAATCATGTTATGTTTTCTTTATAATAAAGGTGTAGGATTAATAATAACCCCAAAGCTAAAGTGGTAAAAAATGTTAAATGTTCAAATCAAATTATTTCGTATTTTTTCATAACAGCAGTTAAAAAACCAACCAATAAGGGTTAAAAAAACAACAAGGTCTACACTTTAATAAAAACCTAACCTAAAGTTATAAATATAAATAATTGCTTCAAAGTTTGAAATCAGCTGTTAATGGAAATGTTAGAGCAAACAGCTGGTTTATCTGTTATTTTATTCAATTGGTTGCTTTGGTAATGAATGTAAATGCATTCAAGAAATATGTGTTGGTTCATTAGTCTAGGGCTAACCGAAGATTTTTTTCCGTCTGAATTTGCAAATATTGAAATAAAAAATGTTTTTATCGAAATTAATTATAGCCTATGTTACTCAGGGATAGTGAAGGTTTTTATTAGTTAAACCAATTTTTCAATCGGTTCAGTAGTTTCAGAGATTACCACCTACAAACATACATATAAACAAACAAATTTTACCTCTTTATAATATTAGTATAGATAACACAAATTGTTAAGTGTTTTCCGCCTGTTTCTAAAAAGAAGGTCTGGAAACTCTGGAGGACGAAAATCGACAAAGGTGCAAAACATTTTTCCTATAAATTTCTTGGGTCAAGCATGGTAGCTTTACCATGGGTTGATCGAGTAAGCAGCGTCAACAACCAGGATTATAGGCTGTACTGTAGTCCTGGTCCACAACGGGCGCGCAGAGCAGGAACTTGCAAGATAAACCATTCGTCAAAACTGTGTTGAGTCTTTGTTTGGTTCGGTGTGTGCCCAGTTTCGTGTATTTCTTGCTAAAAGCAGCACAGCTAATGCATACAATTTAAAACCAAATTTATGTAGCATTTAATATCCATACTTTATCTCGTCTGGGGTAATTTAATCTCAAAAATATATAAATTTTGAAATATGAAAAGTCATCAGAACTGCGACGCTAAGGCAACGGACGGACAAGTCACGTGGTACCTGTCTCGCAAGCATCGCGAATGTTATTGTAAACAAGTGAACGCGCACGCGCTACAACTTTCCCACACTTTTCCTACCCAAGGCCGACCACAGTGTATTTTTACCATTTCCAAAAACGTAATCCTCTCTTTATGAAATCAAATCTCGTCGCAGAAATTCTTGGAACGAACGATGCGTCGCGTGCCAGACATTTTGTAAATAAATTACTTTTCGTATAAATAGTGGAAGCGGAAGCGCGAGTGGGTGCTACCAGTTTCGCAACCGTTGCAATTGCTTCCCCACACAAATCCAAACAAACGAAAAACAGAGTTTCTGCAAATTTGTACAAGTGTACCACCTTAGGGATCTCGGAAACTAATGATTTGCAGCAATAAAACCAATTTGTGAATTTAAAAAAAATACCAACTTTAAAATTTAGTACTATTATTTTGAATTCCCTTTATGGATTTTACACAATGTATGGATGTTTTTGACGATTTTCGATAAAAAAGCCTTTTCTCGTGTCATTATTACCACTTGTGAAATAAAGGTGTCAAAATGGGAAGTATAACAATTTAATTGTATTGTAAAGGGGCTCTTACCACCCATTAGACGTAACTATTTAAATTGCGTTTGTTATTATTTATTTTATTTCCTATAAAACACTAAAATTTAATAAGTGCCAAATTTTCAGTTCTCTAGCTTTTAAGGAAAATTTAACTATACATTTTTTTATAGGGTTGTTACTACATTTACACCTCTTAGCAGCACACGACAAAATGCAAATCTAGTTTACTTTTTTATGTATCTTGTAAGAAATAAATGTTCAAAATTTCAGGTCTCTAGCTTTAAGGAAAGTATAACAATTAGTATTTATTGTTTTAGGTGTTGTTTCAACCATTAAATCGAAATTAATTCTAGCCTATGTTACTCAGGGATAGTGTAGCTTTTTATTAGTAAAACTATTATTTCAATAGGTTCAGTAGTTCCAGAGACTACCTCCTACATACAAACAAATTTTAACTTTTTATAATATTAGTACAGATGTGTTCACACTCTAACGATCGCATTTTACGTCCGATTTGGTTCATACGTTGATTTTCTTAGCCGCTCGGAGGAATTAGCCAAAAATCCAACAACCGAAAGCTCGTTTTTTGACTGGAAGTAAATTTTTTAATGATTTTTCGTACTAAAATTAAACTTGTTTTCCTAAACAAATACAGTATATGAGATTATTCTACACATTTTGTTTTTTTACACGACCTTACAGCATGTCTGGTTCCTTCAAAATCGATCAAAACGTAAAAAACCATAAAAGCAACTGGTATTATTTACCTCAGTTTGACAGCTGCGAGCAAAGCGAAGGAGTCCATAGCTAGTTTTTCCGCTGCGAGGTTGAGGTGGAAACAAATTCTACTAATTGACCTATATGTCGTACACGTAGGCAGTTATTCAGTTATCTCGTGAGTAGATACTAATCGAGTTTGATGACCGCTGCGAGCAAAGCGAAGGAGTCCATAGCTAGTTTTTCCGCTGCGAGGTTGAGGTGGAAACAAATTCTACTAATTGACCTATATGTCGTACACGTAGGCAGTTATTCAGTTCTCTCGTGAGTAGATACTAATCGAGTTTGATGACCGCTGCGAGCAAAGCGAAGGAGTCCGTAGCTAGTTTTTCCGCTGCGAGGTTGAGGTGGAAACAAATTCTACTAATTGACCTATATGTCGCGTACTCGTAGGCAGTTATTCAGTTCTCTCGTGAGTAGATACTAAAAATACACATCTTTACAAAAGAAATTCAATAAAAGAAAGTATTTCACCTATTCAAACTATCAACCCGTCATTAAAATATTATTACTGTTTTCATTTGTAATTTTTATGGTGTAACTTTCAATGTCATTTCAATAATCTTTTAAATGGTGATTATATTTTCAGCTGGACCCAACAGTATTTTATTTTTTTGAAAATATACTAAATAAATTCTCTTTTTTTGAAACAGGTGCGAGAGATACATAAAAAATGCTCATACCAAATTTGAATTAATGCAGTTTTATAATTTAATTTAAAACCCTAAGCAATTGACCTGGACGCGACGCTTTAAGAGATTGTTATTTAATGATTGAAATTAGCATGTACGCATCAGTTTCGGGTATCTCCAAGGTCAACCAAACAGCTGTCCTTATATTCGGCCAAACAGCTGGTTTATTCTCACAGCTGCTGCTCCCACATTCCCTATGCTCTGATACCTAACCTAGACACACCCCGAGCTATTCGTGTGTGACAAATTAATATTGTATCATGTGTAACTAGATATCATCGCTTTGGACCAATGTACTACGCAGTCAAAATAATCAAATTACCTAGCTGTCGTACCACGCTTTTGTGTGGGTGGAACAAGAAATTGTGCGAACCTTTTCTCGGGCGTTTTTTGAAGAAAAAAATAACACGATAAAAGCAAATTGGTATTAAAATTCTGCCTTTTTACTAACTATTCCGCCCCTGCTCGCTTCGCTCGCACACCCCCGTGGCGGAGAAGCAAATGGACGGAGATTACGGTATTGTATAATCTGATATTTTCTCTGAAACGACGATTGATTAGGACAGAGGCACTTGTATCGTGGTAGGTTGGTAAGAATATATCTTACAATACCTTGAGTCACCTTGAATTTTACTCTCCGTTGGTTCTATGTCAGTCAGTCAGGACAAAGCCGCTTTTATACAGAATATAGATATTTTGTGTATGCACAGCAATCTATATAAAAGCGAAATGGCACTGATTCATTCATCAGCAGAACTAAAAATCTACTGAACCAAATGAGTTCAAATTTGGCATGCATGTTCAGTTGGACCTTTAGACGCGCACTAAGAACGGATTTTGAAAACATCCCAAAGATACGCCCAATATTTGCGTTTTTCTAACGATTTTTTGCGTTTTCTCAGCTTTTTCGAGAACTAATTGTCAGAAAATGTTGAAATTTGGTACTTAGGTTCGTTTAAGGCCTAAAAGTAGTCTGTTAACAAAATTTTGAGATTCTCCCAAAATTACGCCAGAAATAGGCGTTTTTGCATTTTTCCTTGCGTTTTCAATGCGTTTTTGATCATCCTCAAATTACGCCCGAACGGATTGGAATGCAATTTGGTATGTAGCTTCCTCTAGTGCCTTAGGCGCTCTCTAAGAAAGGGTATGAAAAATTTCGAAATTTTAGGAGGGGTTTGTGGGGATCAAAGTTACTAAAATCATAATTTCAGATCTTTTATTATTATGACAATAGTGCTTTTATTATTTAAGATCTATATATATAAAAGCCAAATACCACTCACTAACTGAACACTTCAAAAGATTACAATTACGTTAAAAAGACTGAAAATACTAACCACCACGGGCAACGCCGTACATGTCAGCTAGTCATTTATAAAGTAAGGGAGACCCATGCGTGCTTTGCACGCCAACCCCAAGTTCGCTCTGCTCGCACAGATCTAGGCGATATAATTCAGGGGAATGGTTAAACTGGTCCGACGATCAAAATTTTTGGCTACACTGATCCGACGGTTAGCGCCAGGGCTGAGAGTGGTCCGACGGTACAATATCAAATTCTTAAGTTAGTTCTACCCATCATCAAAGCAATATGACCTTCATAATATATTAAATAAATTTGAATGATTACCGGGCTTTTCGTCCCACATGAAAAATGCTGACTTTTCGGGGTAGCTACCTGGGTTGGGTTTGATTGTTCTCCAAATATTTCTAGGCGGACTTTTCGTCCTACCTGAGGGAAGGGTTGCAGAAAGGACCATATGTAGACGAATTTATCTGACCTTCTTTCCCTCATAATACGTTATAACGATTTATATCGATTAGGATTTTTGACTTATCAGATTTACAAACTTAAGTAAATTCAACCATAAATAGTTACGCTATAATTTCATAATTCCCATCACACTCTATCCAGGCTTTGGATGGCAAAATAATTATAAATTTTATAATCATTTTGGCGTGTTTAAAATCAGCTGTGTTTAAGCTTTTGACCTATCCTAACCTAACCTATTCTACTTGCATACAAATTTGAGAACAATTGCCGTAGTGGTTCCCTTAGAATGAAAGTTTAATTTTAATCAGTAACAAATAATTCGCACAATCGTTTTTATCAAAATATGAATTGATGAATGTAACGTATTATGAGGAAAAGACGGTCACATAACTTTCTGCAACCCTTCCCTCAGGTGGGACGAAAAGTCCGCCTAGAAATATTTGGATATCATTATCAAACCCAACCCCCACCCCCATAAGTGGGACGAAAAGTCCGGAAATCTAATTGAATAGGTTAGGTTTGGTTAGGTCTCCGCACCACATTTCGGAAGAGGAGGAAGATTTCTTCTTTTAGCGTTGCTGAAGTTTTTTCTTATGCATGTACATAATCGTAGGTGATATTGTCAGTCACGGGAGCGGACGCAATCTCTGTTCTGATTAATTTTGTAGGTGGTTTCAGTAATGTGTCACTCTACGACATGTAATTCCTACCTAGGTTGGAACACGGTTCGTGGCTATGTACACCGGCTGTCTTTAGCAATATTTCACCCGCATCAAATAGAAATATGGGGGGGGGGGGTATTCTATATTTTTGTTGTGAATAGATGCGCTGAATATCCTTTTCTTCTAGAACATCACCACTTCTGACCAGTTTGTCTCTTGTCACCCTTTGAGTATTTAAATCCCCTCTCACTGAACATATAATACATTGCAAAGCACTAAACACTTCTACGAGTACTACACTACGCTGCAACTGTAAGAGAACTGGTCCTGCCTTCTCCCCGTCGGACCAGTTTAACCCCGACCCTTCTCTGCGGAACAAAAATGCCTTTGACCGTCGGACCAGTTTTATCACGGGAAATTTAATTAGATACACATCAGATGTATTAAATGGACTTAGGGAATTTAAAAACTGAACAGTGAATATGTAGGCTACTGTTGCCTCTCAATATTTAGCACTATATTCTGGGGAAATTTTTGATTTAATTTAAAATCAACAATTTTAATTTTAATGAGCAAACAATGCTTATTTTAAAGTAAACCTATTCGTACCGGGATAGTATACTGAAATACACATGATTTCGTCTTCCACGAGTGGAGGTGAAAGGAGTACGGCTGTAGAAATGTTTGCAATAGAATTTATGTTACCAAAATATATCGCAAATGTTGTAGTAAAACAATTTCCAAATATGCCATGAGTCGGTCTGTGATGTTCAGAAAATATCAGGGAAATTAATTGCCCAAATTGTGTAAAATTTCTCGGCTTCTGACAAAGATAGAAACGTGTTTGACCTCTTATTTTAAAGGATTGTAAATTTTGTGTAACTTGGTGGTTTTAAAATTATGATAAACTCGGCCATTTTTTTAATATGGTGGCCAGCTTTTAAATTTATAATTGAAACTCCTTTTTCGTTTTACCTTACGGATTTTATACCTAATTTTAAGACTTGTTTTATTTTATGCAGTTTGTTTGACGCTCTAGCTTCTTGTGGATGTAGTAGATAAAAAATAACTCCAATTTAAAAAGTACTTGAAATGATATGTTTTATCAAGACGCAGTAAAAACGGTATTATTGTTTACAAACAATCCTTATATATTATTTCTCAAAGGTGTTTTTTTGTGGCAAAGCCATATCTCTCTTAATTCTTCATCAAAATTAATGATTCAAACATCATTTTATAGCTTATATTCCCCGCTATTAACGAAAAATAGACAAATAGCTTAAAATTTATGTTTTCGTTAAAAGAAATTATTGATAAACTTTCATATGAAATTTCGTATAATTCCTAATGAAAGATGCCATCTATTAACATTATGTTTAACTAACATAACAGCTGTTAGATTGTTTACAGTCTATATGCAAGTGTAATCTATCTCACAAATCAATCGCAAATAAATAAACGTAATTTACTTAATTAAATCAATGTATCAAATCAGGTAGGCCTAAGTACTCCTGACCTAACTTGCGAAATATTCGCACGGGTCAGCTATATCAAAGCCCACTAAAGAATACCGTTGAGGGACGGGCTTGTGTACACCGAGACCTTGAACGCTCCAATCGTCGTAGTGCGACGTTGTCACGTTCTTCGCGCGCTTCTAACTGACTGCGGCTGACTCAACGCATTTATAATTCTTTAAACTGTGCGATCAAGCCTCGAGTGGTAAATACCAGGAGTGTTCGAGGCTAGTAGATATGGCAACGCTGCGCGCCCATCCTATTGGCCGTCTAGCAACGGTATTCTAGTGGGCTTTGATATAGTTTTATTTCATTGGCTGTAAGGTATTTGGCCGATTATCTTTAACAGGCCATTGGAATATATTTTATTAGACCATGTCACTCGGGTGGCAGATAGTTGACATCCGTAATGGGTGAAACAAATTTTATCGAAATATGCTTAAGTAGTTTTTGAATAAGTATTTTACCAAAATTTCTTTTTCAATGTCAGTTCAACGTTACTATTTCGAATTGTTCGTTTCAGCCGTTAGTCAAACTCCAAAAGACTTTGAAATGAGAAAGTTTATGAGAATGATTAGCAAAGAAATTTAAAGTAAATACGCGCCACCATTGTTCGTTCGTTGAAGCATTAAACGTAGTTACGATTTATTTCAGTTTTGTTTTAAGTTTGTCAAATGACTCACGCGTTCGGACAATAACTTTAATAAACAATAAAAACACCAATGACGTTATTGGTTTAACTTAGACAATGCAATTTACGTAATACGAGTAAGCCTTTAAGTCCGATGTATCTAAAACCGTGTCTACAATCCATTGGTACACGTCAAACGGGACGAGGACACTGCGTAATAACTGGGCAAATATTTGTGTAGCTGTCGTACCAGACTTAGCGCTTGTTGAAAATAAGGAACCATTTCGTATTGTTCTTAGAAATCAATAATTTGTGAAAAAAGTAGGACATTTAAACGCCATTTCTTCTATTTTGTGTAACACGGTATCTTTTAGGATATAGCCTACAGGATGTCCCATAAGTGAGCTGCCAAACTTTATATAATACTGTGAGTAAATATACAGGGTGTTTCAAAAACATGACTAATAATTCTCTGTCGTGGCAGCCATCTTTATTTTTGATCCAGTAAAGTGATGTCAAAACCATTTAATTCGTTTATTTTGTATCATAAAATTGTTTGCAATGTCTCATTTTAACCACAATCACAGTACGCGTCCGTTTTGCGTTTTACATTGTTTTAAATTCCGTCCGTTTTTTATGCAATAGACATCTTTTAACTTTCAAGTTTGATTTTTTCCTTTACACAATAAAAAAACTGTATCAGTTAACTGACACAAACTTTCTCCCAACTTACTGTAGTCAAAATAATATTGTTTTTAATCATTTTATTTACTACTTTTTAGAACAAAACAAAAAAATAATATTCTACCTACGTCAATCGTATAAAAAATTTATTGTCCCAGGCGGGATTCGATCGCGCGACCTTTGAATTACTGGCCGTCCTCGCTACCGTTGTGCTACCCCGTGCGGCCGTCGCCATGATGCTAGATTGACAACATAAACTTGTTTATTTTTTAACATTTCCCCATAATTGTGAAACGCCGAAGTTTTGATAAAAGCGGGTGGTGCCATTTTGTTTGGCATCTTAAGCACTATAAATACTGAAAATTTGATCAAAATCGTTAGAGCCGTTTTTGAGAAATTTGCATTTTTGTCGTTTTTTATTGGTTTTTTGGGGTAAATTACCCTTAAAAATTAAAAATTCAAAAAAATGAAAAAACCGCCTGGAGATATTAGGGTTTAGTACCTACATACCAAATTTCATGAAAATCGGACCAATAGTGTCCCCTCTGGTCGTGTATACATACTGACACACTGACAGACAGACACCACGTTAAAAACACTTTTTTGGGTTCAGGGAGCACCAAAACAAAAAATTCCACTAAAAATATTTTTGGGTTCAGGGAGCACCAACACAGATAATTGCACTAAACAATTTTTTGGGGTTCTGGGAGCACCAAAACAGATAATTCAACTGAAAATTCAAATTCGAACATTTTTACGAAAACAATACTTTCTCCATATACTACGTATAGGGTGGAGAAAGTAAAATGAATAATTAAAAGTAAATCGCAAGCCTGATACGCAATTTATAAAAAAAAATTTTAGTGGTTTTCTCGCCACGCAGTTAAGCAAAGATATATTTATAAAATAGCTTAAAATGAGGCAATGCCAAAGCGCCAGCTGCATGAGACTGTTTGGATACCGTTAGGGTAAAGCTGTGGAATCGCCGATTGCATTTCCTTTTGTTTGAGAAGAGCCTTAAAATCCGTGTCAGGTTTGAAATTAATCGGTTAAATCGGGGATACAAATCATTTAGCTGAAAAACAAAATGGATGCTTGATGAAAACTGATAATTTTAGGACCCATGATTATTGGAACTTGTTTACTGTAAATTAACTTTATTATTGGAAAAAGATTGCGCAGAATGGAAGATACTTTAAGCTAGGGGTTTGATGGCTGGAAATTTTGTTTACCTTTGTGCTTAATTAAGCAAAAACATATAGCATTGTTTTTTGAACTTTTAAAAGTTGGATCATTTCCAATTTTTAATTTAAATAAATGGGAAGGATTTCATTGGGAGGTGGCCAGAACAGCCTCCAATCAATAAAAATAAAACTTCAATAATACAAAATAAAATCAATACTTGCAATATAAATGTCTGAAATCCTTGTTAATTTTCTAGAATGAACTAGGGGTTGTAAAGAGTATATTTTGCGTGAGTGCGAGGGAGTTTCTCGGTTGCCGCCCGAATGTTGCGTCTTCCTCTCACTAACGCAAAGTATAGGCCTACGCTATACATACCCCTAGTTAAAAGTTAAAAAACAAACATTTAGAACAAAATATTTATCTATAACTCTTCGAGGAATTGTTAAGGGACTACCTAAGAACTTTAACAACACCAGTGACGAAAAAATTTATTTTTACAATTTGTTTAAAAAATGTTTAAACAATTTTTGTCTTTCGTTGCCGCCTGGCAACATGCAGATGTGCTATAAGGGACTCTTTTTGAGAACAGTTCGTATAAAAATCGAATGAGAAACAATTAGTTGTCTAGTGGGAGCGAACATAGCTCTGGAATGCATCGTTTGTTTCAATAATCTTGCTAAGGCGTTGTATTCAAATAACCAATAACAATAAAAATTTTACGTACAGTAGCCTACTACAAATTTTCTCATAGTTTTTTTACTGCATCTTCATTTTATCTTTTTCCTCTTGACCGAAATACACAGAAAACATTTTTTGTTGATTTTTGTTTTGTTTGCTTTTATTTTATTAACCTAACCTAAAAATAAGCTGTTGGTTGTGATGAGTGATACACTGATTATAAATTTTCCTAGTTGGTTGCTATGGTACTGAATGTAACATGTATTGCTGAGCTTTTGATCGGAATCAGCTATTTATCTGTTGTAGGGCTTGGAGTGAGCCCCGAATGTTCACTATTTTTACACTTTAAAATCAAAATTCTACAATGTCCTATCTTGTGTGCGTCTATGACCCCATAGGAATATACTGTATCCTTAAATTTTCGTATTG
>JAGFPH010000547.1:264419-277875 GCA_018207615.1 Philaenus spumarius
ACGATTTACAATTTCTTAAAAGATTAACAACGCACAATTACAAATTTCACTTTGGTATAAAAACCTTATACCGTCAAGAGACAAGTAGTAGGTCTATTCATCGTGTGCAACATTCCCACCCTCCTCACAGGTAGGGCTAATCCTCTACTCGCAGGTGTTTAGGCACCTGACATTTAGGTGGCACTGGGTTTTGACACTCGCTAACGGATTAGTGCTTAATTTACGGCGTATAGGGATGTATTGTCCCGTTAATTTATAGGTTGTGCGAGCTGTTAGCACAAGTTGTGTTTGTGGAGGGTAGAGATGTGTGGAATGCAGTTACGCGCAGCTTAAAAACCCCTCCTGTTCTTTACTTACGCCCTCCAACTGGTAGGAACAGTATTGAACTGTATACAAAAAAATAATATTTAATAAGTCGTGCTATATATCAGCTTACTTGTGACATTCTAATGAATAATTTGGTATAGTATATCTTATTAGTCTATGAGTATTGTAACAATCACGCAAAAATATAAAAGTTTCGAATCTATGACGACAGCATCGTAGCCTAGTTGATTATCCAGTTACAATATTTGTTTACTTAGTGCGTTGTGTTTATTTGGTTTGGTGTTGTGTTTGGGCTCCACCAATGCTCGCTTCGCTCACCAACCCGCGTGGCGACTCACCCTCGGATTACAGTATTGTATACGCTGATATTCTCACTGAAATGAGGATTGATTAGGACAAATTCATTTAGATTGGTGTAGAATGGTCGGGGTGTGGTTTCCTAGATTCTGACGCTTCATACGCAATAGGGCCAGGTTTCTTGTTTGAATGACAGAACTTGTTTATACAATAGAGCCGCAAAACTCCTCATTATGTCCATAATTTTTTCAATTTTTAAATAGGAACACTAAATATTTCCCGAATAAAAAGTAGCCTAGGTTAGTCTCTGAAAAGTTTCTACGTGAATATGAAAGTTTCGTCAAAATTGGTTCAGCTATTTCGGAGATTAGCTCGGACAGACAGACAGACAGACAACAAATTAAAAGTGCATGTTTAGGTTGTGGTAACGTGTGAATAAACAAATGAGCTCAGAAAAAAAGGATTTATTTCGAAATCAGAGACACTTTAATTTTATTGACCGAGCGAAGCGAGGTCTCCGTTTTAACTCGACCGTTCGGCATTTCGTCTGTGTGTCTGTCTCACGATTACTACCAAACGCCTTGACCGATTTTGATGATTTTTTGCATGAATGTTCCTTATTCTTAGGCCGAGCCTTGTATATATATATATAAGGTTTTTTCCATTTTTCATTTTTCACCCGTTAAATAAAAATGGCGGCTGCACCGTTTCTCTCAGTGTAAGCTTTTTTCCAAAGCCAGTTTGTGGCTTAACCGCAAGTCGAATTTAAAAACTAATGACATTTTGCTACTAGTAAATTTGATTTTTAACAAAATTGTATTCTTGATTTTTTCCCGTATCTCTAACGGTAAGCTCACAAAATGGCCGTAAACTTCAAATTTGTTAAAAATCGTCCAAGTTTTTGTATTTCAACCATGTTTTTATACGTTTATTCTAAACTAATTCAAAAGTGTTCAATAGCTTTTTTGTAGATAAAGGTTCAAAGAATGCATATATGCCAGAAAAAAAAAGATTAAGTAAAATTAACAAAGTTATTAGCTCAAGAAACATTTATTAGTTTCAGTAACGAAAGGAAAAAGTTAAATTTTATGCCTACATTAAAAGTAGTAAAAATTATTGTAATTTTTTTCATAAATGTAAAAAAGTTTCGTAATTTAGTTCTAAATAGAATTGTATAAAAATATTTATCAATTTCAAATTTCTTATTTTGAAAACACCAGTTTTTATGTTCCTACTACAAGACTGCTAACAAAACTAGGCCTGTTTTGAATAGTAATCTAGGAATATATCCTTTGCCCAAAAATGGCATATAATAATAAGAAAGTGTAGAGGATCAGAAAGTGTAGAGAATAAATCAAAGAATTAAACTGAATACTTGTAAATTATCATTGTAAATTTCATAAAAGTATTTGACTTAGCTTCATTTGAATTACAAAATGAGATGAAACAAATATGAAACTTCTCGGCGATAAAGGACATACAAAAAATGACCGTTGGATACCGTGGGAAGTGTAGGTAGGTATATGGGTTGAGTATAAAGTTGAGGTCACTATCACGACGTTTTAACATCGTTTGTTTTCATTATTTCTAATACTGGAATATGGTATATGATATGGAAGTTATGGAACTGTAAATACATTTATAAGTTTTAGTTATTTAAGTATGTAAATATTTAATTTTATGTTGTCCCTCTGTAACGTGATACTTTTAGCTATCTTACGCATTATTAACCTAAATAAAACACAATGCCTCTAAAAGAAAATCTTTAGCAGTTAAAGCTCAAGAAAAGGAAAAAAACCAAAACTAGAAATCCCAGAATCGCGGGAATTGCAAAGTAATGTTTCACTGGCTAAACCTTGTGCTTACTTCCTTGCTGTCACTATTTTTAACCTAAGCTCAAAACCACATTTGTTATTTTAACGAGCGAGGTCTACTGTTCACAGAACTACTAGTTTATATGTATAGGTAATTATTGTGAACTAGTGCGACCCGGCAATGCTTCGCTATTGCTTGATTTTAGTAAAATATACGTTTATAAATTAAGGAACACACTAAACGTTTATTTTTTATATCACTTAAAAATAATATATGATTTTAGCTTTATAGCTTGTAGAATGTTAGTGCAATTTATATTTATTGTATAAGAGTAGCTACACCGTTTTAATATCTTTGATTGTAGTGACCATAATATCTAAACAATCCGGGTACTAATATATAATTTTATAAATTGTGACATTTTTATGAAATTAGTTGAGTAGTTTTTGAGCTTATACAAATAGTGAGTGTATGAATCATCCCATTTCATCCCTTTGGCTTAAGGGGGTGCTACCCTGTCCGCCATATTGAATCTGATTCCCATAAGAGCAATGCTACAGAATAAGTAATTTTTCCCGTTAATTCGTGGAATAAATTTAAAAATTTGGTTTCATTTTGACGTACTGTCATATGCGGATGTTGATTGCCGAATACATTTTCAATAACCGTTTTATTGTTTTCATAAACGTATGATATAAATAGAAAAAAATAGAAAACTTTATTAATTTTTTACTCAGTTGCAAAAAGAGATATTGTAAAAAATCTTAGCAATCAACACCCACAATCTATTTTACTTTAAGGAAAAAAATACAGCTTTCGTTTTTTGACAAAAACAACACAAAAATATGCTTAATAAATAGTGAAGGCATGTTTTGGTTATTTAACATTGAAATTGGTACCCAACTTCGCCGTTTTGAATGTAGGGAGCCGAGCCTTAAGTAATCGAATTGCAAATTGTTTTTTGTATCATTTTTTGAATACAATTTTATAATTTTAGCTTTATGGCTTGTAGGAAGTTAGTTAAATTTATATTTATCGTATAGGTCTAGAAATCCTACTTAAACCTCTTAGATTGTAATAATTGTAATATCTAAATGCTCCTGGCATTAATATGGGTAAACTGTGAAATTTTTTGTGAAATCTATGAGTTTTTTTAGTATTTAGAGGTAAAAGAAACAAAGCATCATTAATTTTTATATTATAGAGATTAGTGAATTGCAGAAAATGTTGTACTCTACTATTATAAAGATTACAAAAACTAACTTTGTATTTTTAATTTCTATGCATTTTTTAATATATTAGCCATTTTGTAAAGAAATTCCTCGCTTTTACAGTTTTACCAAAAAAATTTTGTTTTTCGAAAGTTAATTTTTTTTTCATTTTTTTTTTTTTTTGCTACATTTTGGATTTATTACATTTTTTTATTATTCCGCAAGAGCCCTACTTTTGGAATTTTGGTTTAAAAACAAATTATTTCCCCAGTATTCAAAAACAAAATGGAGGCAAATTTTTCAAAAATATTTTGCCTACACAGCAATGTTCTCTACATTCATGAACAAGAGTAGGCCTATACATAATAATCTATACTTTACTTGAATAGAATACATTCTATAGAATTGTAAATGATAATAATTAAAAAGCGCAGAGTTGAGGCGTTTTCGTCTACCGGACAGAGGGTTAAGGGTAAACCCTGGCGTAGGATTTGTAATTATGATATATTTTCATTTCTATTATATTGTAAGTATATATTTTCATTGCCAACGTTTTAACCAACAGACAACATACCCGGATCCTAGTGCGGGGCTTTTTTGTCTTAAAAAAATTGAACTTCATTTCAAAAATGTTGATACAAATTTAAAAATACTTCAGTAATAGTTCCGCCAAAATCGAATGAGCTGTTTCTGAGTCAAATCGTGATAAACCGACATACAAACTTTTCCTCTTTAGAAATACTGCATAATTGAGTTGCATTCTAAATTAGTTTTCCTGCAGATTATACAAGTTGATACGATTGTAAGTAAGGTGGCTGTTGCTAAGAAAGATTGTTTTAAACATTTTTTATTTTCTCAACAATTTTTTGTTGTTTTTTGTTAAACATATTTACAAATCCCTATAGCATAGACGTTTTAAACAAAGCAAGTACACATTCTCTTCTTCCCTCTCTCTCGCACAATTATTTAGCCATAACTCTTCGCGGTCAGTTAATCTTGCATTTCGTTTCGCCACTTGAATATTCCCATCCTCACTGTAAATTTACCGTATAAGATGGGCCATAAAACAGCAGACTATAGCACAGCCCTAGAACATCTGTCGTGACGTTTTGGCCGAGGTTTTCAACCGATATATTGTCGAATAATCATTTGAACCGTGAATTATGTCAGATATGAATTAAAACTGGAGGTTTGCTTAATACAACAAATGTGCTCCGGTTCTCTAGAATAGAAACAACAGAGCCTGTTGTATACAGTCTACACGTCTAGCGCGTCAAATAAGATCATTGTTTAAAACCAGCTGACTAAACTTGAAGAAAATTATCGCGATTTGTTTAGGTATTCTGTGCAAACAGCTGACGAGGGTTTGTTTTAGAGATGGGCCAAGTGATAACTTGTTTATAACTATTACATACTACCAATGTTTTACCGATACAAGTACTGTACTTAGGAGTACCTAGTACTTTGTACTCATCAATACTTGTACAATGCAGCGGTATCCACTTAGGAACTCGTGTGTATGGGTTGGCACTCTAACAGATACATTACGTCCGATTTGGTGCACACGTTGGTTTTCTGCCAAAAAATCCAACAACCAGAATCACGAATTTTGACCAGAAGTAACATTTTTTTTACATTTTTTTGTACTAGAATGAAACTTTTTCGATTTTTCTTTAAAATGTATACACAGGGTGAGTCACTGCTGGCTACATTAATTTTAACAGTTGATTCTACTTATCAAAAGGAACAAAAAATGTATATAAGCCCTTATCTGACCTTAACCGTTTAGATGTCATGGCGTATTTTCCAAACGACATGACAACTCAAAACAACAATGATATTTAGCATTAATGACATCAGTTTCGTTTTATTGTCGTGTACAATTGAAAAGAAAATAAATAATCAGTTTTATAATACAACAATAAAAAAACAGTTGATTATAACTTTTTTAATTTCCAATCAGCTGATTTAGTCAACAGATTCAGCTCTTAAAGAAATTACAGACACAGTAATTAGTTTGGTGTTTAGAACCAATACGATAAATCCTAATGCTGTACCTATACAACATTTTTTTCTATGTATGACCCCTTAATATGTATACATCATTTTAAAGATAAATAAATAAGGAAGTTTTTAATGTAATTGAACATAAGAATACGAAAAATTTAACTGATTTAATTGAGCCTTAAATTTTAAAGGAAAAAGTCTGTAACAATAATTTAAAAAACGTTGTAAAAGGAGTTATTATTTGGGTACTATCTTTAATTTATAGGAAATTTAATGTTCTTTCTTAAAATGGTATTACTTTCCATTTCATAACTACATTAGTGTGGTAAACTAATAGTACCAAGTCGTGTAATTTGAAAAAATCACAAAATACGTCATGACAGCTAAACGGTTAAGGTCAGATAAGGGCTTATATACATTTTTTTGTTCCTTTTGATAAGTAGAATCAACTGTTAAAATTAATGTAGTCAGTAGTGACTCATTCTGTATATATACATATATATAAGCCCAAAATCGATCAAAACTTAAAATACAATAAAAGTATCTTCGAAGTTCCATACAAAGCGATTTTGTCCAATGCTAGCGAAGCGAAGCAATCCATAATCCGAGGCCACAAGGTCGAGGTGCAAACTCGCGAAGTGAGCGTGAATCGAGGCCTAAAGGTGAAGTGAAAAAAATGTACTAATATATTTCGTAGAGCTCTATTCAGCGCCTTCGTGAAGTAAACCAAATTACCAAATATTTGGTTGAAATCCTTAAACATATATTAAACTTAATTTTGAAAATTCGCTCAACTTTCATCAGCGGTACAGGTAGGCCTACGTGATGTAATTATTTTAAATTGGTTTTATGTAAATGGAAATGATTAAATTTGACAAAAGTACATTACAATTATTTCTGTCTAGTTAATGTAGAATAATATATTAGTTATTGCTATGAATATCATAATATTATCTTCTTCTTCATCAACGACGAAGACCTTTGGTATTAGCACAGCTTAATATCTACTAGAGGCCCTCTACTCAAAAAATAAATGAGGCTAAAATAAAAAATGTATAAAATAGTTAATCTAATAGTTTAAATTGGAAAAAATAAAAACCTGTTAATCTCTATACGTTTTACACTTAACATTCATGTAAGTTCTTAAAAATATGTGTACAACTTTGTTTAATAAGGCTTAACAAATTTTATTTGATAAACATTATGTTAAACATTCTTCCAGTTGTTTTATGAAAAAATAGTGTAGCCTACTCTTTCCCCCCTCTTCCCTCCATCGATGTATGCTCGAAGGGCATTTGGAGAAATTTTGCAGGGGGCCCACAATTTGTAGATCCGGCATTGCTTAATATATATGTGGAACAGGCTTAAATTAATTGCCTTCTTTGAAGCAAATGATTACGGTATACAAATCATTTAATAATTTATTTAAGGGTTGTATTTATTTTGAATACTATACAATAGTTTTGCTTCACACCTGTAGACTGAGCTGGGTAGGTTAGGATTAGTCAGTGTTATATAATGTAAGACGACCCTTGTAGCCTTCACGGCTTATAGGACTTAACCTTTCCCAAGCCAATGTGTGTTCAAGGTCATTCCTTTAGCTGCCTGATGTGCGTTCTTTTCTCGTTCCAGAAAACTAGCATCTTTTACCATCTATTTCAATAATAACCAAGTGCTTTAAATTTTGTTATAATTTCTGCCCGTTGCCTCAGTTTTTCTCGTTTTTTAGCTTTCTTAAATCAAAAACGTAGAACTCAAGAATTGACAAACATCTATGTAAGAAACCTCTCATAACAACGAAACAAGGTATTACCAATGAATACAGAATAGTATTCTGTATTCATTGGTATTACTATGAAATTTTACATTGTGAAACATGTACAATTTTAACTTGAAGTGGACTTATGAAAAAGTCCACGTTTAACAGTGAAACTAGTTTCGATGTGCAAGTCATCATCATCAGTGAAGGGTCAGTTACAAACAGTGACTGATATCATCGAAACAAGTTTCACTATTAAACGTTTGTTGTGAGAAATTGTTAATTTTTATCATGGTGCACGATAATCCGCGAATATTTCAATAATCAAAAATGTTGGCCTATTTTGCGGTGTTTTTGTTCTGGAGGGAAGTACAGTATTTTGGAATGGCTTCACTTAAGTATTTCAGAATAAATTTCTTTAGAATTTTGTGATTTTTAGTTTTCAAAGTACATACTCGTGTAAATATCGTTCAAACCCCTCCCCCCTTGATTTACGAATTTCTGCGGTTAATTTTTAGACAACGATTATTAGATGTGCTCAAAGAAAACTGTATCGAAATCCACACTTTTTAGAGAAGTTAAATGTTAAAATGTTACTGTAAATGGTTTTTTTTTTTTTTGTGAGCGCATGACCTAGGCTTTATCAACACCCACTTGAATTTAACACTCATGTCATCCTTTAACCATTTACAATTATAATTTTTTTTAAATCGCTGTATGATTCTTTTCATTTCGACCTCTGTGAGCAGAGTGGTTAAAGGCGTTAGTCCAGCCTGCTACACAGGTTCGAACCTAGTTACTGACGATTGTTTACCTGCACTACACGCTGCTCCCCACGTCTTCCTTCGTCTATCATTCAGTGACGTTAAGATAAAAAGAATCTAACGAAATCTTCTCACGTCGGATTCGCTTCAATTAAATCTGTTGTTGAAGATAGCCTAGGGTAATTTGATTAAGACCTAATTATGTCTTTGACAATATCTGGTGTGGGAACTGGTAGCAAAGGCCGGTCTATTAAAGTTAATTGGGCCTGTTAAGAAACTATTGATCAGCCCAAAGTCTATTGTTGTCCGTTTAGGCTTGATTCATTTCCGGTTTAACGTTCACACAGAGCTTTGTAAAAATATAAAAAAAGACGCTCTCGGTAATGTTGAACTATAACCAATGATTTTTCTTTATTTCAAAGTACTTGTAAAAGGTGGGCTTTTGAAAATTTAATTGTAGTTTTACAAAATCAAAAACGTATTTGGAAGTAAAATCACTGTTGTAGCAGTTTTTAAAAAACCGTTCCGAACTATCAAGAGCTTATTCCTCACATTTACTAAAAGTGTGCATGTTTTAGTGGTTAAACAGTGACTACATATATAAGTTAGTCATTTTTATAATCACCGCATCATCGATTAATTAATCAATTTGTCCGGTCATCATTCATAGTAGCTAATACGATTTGGCTAAAGTAGTAATTGTTTTCAAAAATTAATTACTTTGTCCGGGCATTATTCATAATAACTAGTATGGTCAAAGTGTTTAATTTTTTAAGAGAAGGCTACTTTAGTCAAATTGGTATTATGAATAATGGCTACATAGATTGATTAATACAGCCTCTTAAATCGCTTTGACAATAATATAAACAAATGAAAAAAAATGCTTTAAAAATCATTGTTTCATATCTATAAAATAATAACAAAAACACATTGAACAAATCAAGGAAGTATGATTCAGTCTACGTGAATAGTGTTACGTGATATTGTTTTTTCATAAAATGTTAATCGAAGTTGGCAATGAAGACTAAATATAAATCCACGGTTAAATTAACGTATGTTACATAACACCTGTCAACAAACACGTGTTATTATGTTGTTTGTTGTTTATTTGTTTGTAAATTATATAACTCTTAGTCATAGCTACCGATTGGTGTTATGAAGTCAATTTCAAAAATGTAAACTTTTAACTATATGTTTGTTTTTTGTTAATGTATGAGTTTGCCTATTACTGTACGCTTTACTTATTGTGTTGTTTGTAATTTATTTCGACATGTTTTTAATGTATTGTTTTATATTTTTCAGGTCGTAGAAGCTGAAGCAGCAGCAGTCGCAGTCACTGAGGCTGAAGCAGTCCCTGTGAAAGATGACGAGAAGGTAACTTTACAGAATAAGCAACAGTTGATTTTCAGATAAAGATGGATGTCAGTTCAGTCTCCCTCTTTAAAATAAGAATAAAAACAAACATCTAATATGAAAGAACATTTTAAGGTTTTATTTTTTAGTGGTTGAACTGAATTAGAGTTAATAATCAAAGTTTACCTTACATGATTTACTGTTGAATTATTTATTTAAGACAATGTCTCTTGAAACCGTAACTTCTTCATCAGATCTCTTCATAATTTCATTTCTCAGAATTCATCACACATTGATGTTTAAACATTGTTAATATCAATGTGAACACCCAACCTTTCATATGTTTGATTTGCGTCAAAATTATCTTTTTTTATGAGAGCCCTACAAATGAGTGCAGGACCGAGAGCCAGTTGCCTAAAAACTTTGACGAGGGTAATTTGACAGCCAGAGGCTTGGCGGAGCGAGGGCCAGCCTTCTAGGGATCAGTGACCTGTTCTACTGTGCGGTGGGTGTGGGGGTGGAAAGGTTTTAATTATCGTTTATGTATTCCGATAACAGTATGATTATAATATTTATATAATTATAATATTTCGTCGTATTATCACTTTATAAAATTAGAATAAAAAAAAACTAGAGGACTTACCTAAACTGTTTAGTCACAGTATTTTGCCGATAACAGTATGATTATAATATTTGTATAATTATAATATTTCGTCGTATTATCACTTTATATAATTATAATTAAAAAAAAACCTAACCTTACCTAAAACTCTTCTATAGAAATTAGTTTAGAGTCGTACTCTATGCATTTAATCTTACCCCTCCCCTGAATCACTTCCGCTCTGGTGAGTCGACTGGCCCTCGGCCCTACCTGGCTGTTTTGACAGTTTATGACCCCCACGGCAAAAGATCGGCTGGCCCTCGCTCCGTTTTCCCTACAAAGGGATTTGTTGATGGAATTACGTCTCCTCCGAAACATGTGGTCTTAAATAATTGTTTTGTAATTTGTCACGTGACACTCTAAATAAAGTAATTTTACTGAAGAATGGTTTACCCCTTCTTATTACCCATGCTGAGCTAATGTTTATTTTATGTAAAACATGAAGAAATTTCTTTTCACAAAGTTTTTTTTTTTTATTAAATAGAATTTGTAAAAAGAATTAAAAATGTTGTTTTTTAAAAGATTTATTTTAAATAACACTAAAACAATGGCTGAACTTGAATTTAACTAGGTCTAACCAAACAAACGTAAAACATAAGATTTCAGTGTGAAATAAATACACACAAATATGAATAACAATAAAGTTAGTTATTATTATGTGGAGACTTTTTACAACTAAACAAACTTTAAAATTATCACATTACTCAGAGAGAAAGAACACGGAATAGACATTAGTAAACAGTGGGCAGGTACCAAAATACATGTATTATCCATCATTGCAGTCAGCTGTTTGAAGTTAGAAGTATGAAATCTTGAGAAAACATTAAAAGTGACTTTATCGCCCATCTAGTAACAGTTTTGTGAATTAAATATATTCCTATGATTTTAATTGGGCATTTGCGGATATAATCGAATACCGCGTTTTGAGCTTGTTCCTCTTGGCGGGTACATTTGTTTATCTTTCGGAAAGGGTTAACTCTAAAAACAGGTTGATATAATAAACAGATGATCAAGTACAGATTTATTTATTCCTCTAATCTATATTCACCCTGACATATATTACCTAAATAATTTAGAAAATTTTAAATTAAAAAAAATTTCATATGTTTAACTTAAGTCTCATATTAGGTGCAATCAAGTAAGTTCTAGGATTATGCCAAATTTTATGTCTATTGCTTTAAAACTGATTATTCTAATTACAGTAACTGTAGTGTCAAATTATGTCTAGATTTGATAGATGATGTAGTTTGTTTCAGATTAAGATTTGATATTGTTGTTAGTCTTGTAGGGAAGGGATAATAATAAACTTGCTTATTGGCAGGAAAAATCAATTGTGACACACACAAAGACGGATGACTTACCATATTGTTCCTTTTAGTAACGAAACTGTAAATCTGATGAGTAGTGCATTGATAGTAAAACCAACAGAAGATTTTGATATAAAAGAAGTTATAGAGTTTGACAAGAGACAAATAAAATTTATTGCGCTTAACACTTATAATGCAATTTACCTATTCTCTCACCCTGATAGTTATTAAATTTTTCTTATATGTAAGTACATTGTAAATGATTAAATAACAATTTATTATGTCCTGCATTAGAAGGAAGACGCCCCCGCCACACCTGCTGGTGAAGATGAAAAGAAAGAGGAGAAACCAGCAGAAACCACAGAAACCGCACCCACAACAGAAGTAACACCTGAAACACCTGCTGAAGCCGCCCCCGCTGCAGAAGCAGCACCAACGGAACCTGCAGCAGCGGACCCTGCACCTACACCAGCAGCTGAAGAACCTGCAGCGACAGAAACACCCGCAGAACCCGTTAAAGCAGAAAGCGAAGCCGCCCCTACACCAGCACCTGAAGCGACACCAGCCGAGCCAGCAGCAGAATCGACGCCAGCACCCGCCGAACCTGTCGTAGCTTCCGAACCCGAACCAGCAGCACCCGCAGCAGAAGCCCCCGCACCAGTCGCTGCCGAGGTATAAAAAAAAAAGGAATTCCCAAATTTTTGTAATATTTAATCACCTTTATTTTTCTATGTAAAAGGCATTGTTTTATAAAATTGTCTTAGATTAGTTCGAAACATTCTTATTGTTAAATAAAAGTCTTTTACTTATTGTAGGTTTTAAGGTGGATTATTTTGTGGAGTCATCTGTTTAGTACTATCCTAATAGATTAGTACGACCTAATTCTTCCTGAAGTCTTCACAGCTTGTATGATGGTTCATAAGGGTGTAGACTTATTTTTGGTTTCAAATATTATATCCTATACCTAGCTTTGACATTCACTCAAATCTGAGGTCCTTTCATGCATTTGATTTAATGTATAATAGAATAGGTTGGAGACCTTATCTCCCAATCACTGTATATTTAAAAATATTTTTCCTATCGTCTGTCTGTCAAAATATAGATTATTTTTCTTATTTCATAATATGGAAAAACTACCTTTTAATAACAAGTAGCCATCACATTCTAACCAAACAAAAACTAAATTATATAACTTTACCTCTTAGCTTAATCTAACCTGATATTACCTAACCCTAACATATCCATTGCATCACCTAACCTATGGTTACCTTAGATCCGACATTGTCTGATTTTTCCCTCGACTGAAAACAGCAGCTATTAGTCAAACAAACAAACGATCCTAACTTTCTAACAGTGGATTTCAAGCAAATCCTAAATAGTTTTGTACTATTTGGTCAAATGGGCTGATTTCTCAAAGCTGCTTCATATGTTTGCTGTTGGCCTATTAGATTTTTTTAGGGTTTAAATAATTTAGAAAATTATGAATGAAACACCATGCAGTCATTACTCTATAAAAGAAATATGGTTGACATATTCACTCTCTAGTGGGAAGAATCTCAATAAAGAGGTGTCATAAGCCACGTCTAAACTAATTTCATCCATCTTGCTTTGAAAGAACAGAAGCGTAAATGGGAAGAAGTTAGTTTACTCCAATGGTTCAGAATATACCCGAACGCCAGAACGAGATTCGGGGTAAATTGAGTCTGAACTGGGAAAAAAAAAATCCAAAAAATAATTAGCTTGGGGGAAATAGATTAGAAATGAATGGGATCAAAGGTCAGCCTACAGGCACACTTATACAAAGTGTCTGCTTTCTGCTGCAAGTCGAGCAAAGTTCCTGTTCAATCTTCACTGCAGAAAATATTGTACGGCCGAGCTGCCGATCCGATATTTTTGTGCCTGTTGATGTATGGCAGTTTCTTCACTGGATACAAACAGCTGGTGTTCCTTCGTTT
>JAGFPH010000547.1:277975-291879 GCA_018207615.1 Philaenus spumarius
GCATCTTAATGTAATATTTTTTCTAAACTTTGTGAATCAAAATTCAACATGATCGGACTATTAATAAACCTAGAAAAAAAATTTGATGCTTTTACTTTGTCGAAGTTTACAATACATTTTGTTATTAAGTCTCTCAAAGTAAAATTATACGATTGTTCCAGTATTATACAGAATTACTATTATTGAAAAAAATGTATACACAAACTGTAACGCTTTCGGTGCCTTGGTAAACAACTGGTTCTAGTATATTTAAATATTGATCAAACTGTTTACTTCATTCATAATTAGTATAAAATTAGCCGTACGGTTTGTTGCATATATACACTACTAAATGAAATGTTTATAATTAATTTGATTTAAAGTTATTCATTTACCTGCCTGTTCTTTTATTATTTAATACCTATTTATTAATTATTGTAAATAAATTATTATTTTATGTTAGTTTATCCGAGTGTTGATATATTCCACTTTCAAGATATTCGTGTAGCACAAAATTCAAATATCTAAAACAAAAACAATCAAATATATATCAATAATTTTTAAAAACACTGTTTTCTTTCTCTTTTACTTTGCAAACTCTCTCGTCTGATCCACAGAACAAAAAGAATCACACACGTATCGAAATAATAATTTTTAAAGGCCAAATAAACAAATATTATATTTATAAGTATAATATTATAAAGTATTTTCTTAACGTAACCTACATTTCTTTTTCATATTGAAACAAAGGGAAAATTAGGGATTTTTCTACTGTGATTGGATACATTCCTTTTTTTGAGTACTTTGTATTTTTCCGTTTGGTCGTTATTTATTTTTACATGTGTGCTCTTTTGAGCCTAGCAGCCCTCCCCTGCTAGGCAGGACTTTAGGAGCACTATTTTTTTATGCCAGTGTTATAAATAATATACAGGTTGCCTTTTTTAAATTGGCTACCATTGATATCGTGTAAACTATAAATCTAAGAGCAAAGTTTAAATGGGTAACCTTTCCTTGTTTTTTAGATATTAAAAATTATGTAGTTAAAATATTTGTAAATGGCCGCCATTTTCCAATATGGCGGTCAATTTTCGAATTTTCCACTTACACACTTTCTCAGCAAGGGTTGATTTAATTAAATTGCAAGGAAAAAACATGGACCAAGACCGGGATTTGAACCTGGAACCTTTACGATTCCGTCGTAACGCTCAGACGGTAGAGGGTTAAGACGGAATCGTAAAGGTCCCAGGTTCAAATCCCGGTCTTGGTCAATGTTTTTCACTTGTAATTTAATTACAGTTTTTATATTGGAAATTGGAAGCCAACTTTCAAATTTTTTATAGAACACTCTATTTTATGATGATTTTGGTTTTTACTGAATTTTGAATCACCTGATGTTGAACGTCTGTTATTAACTTCATTTTTCAAGTATGACAAATCTATAGTTTTGTCACTTAATTCCTCTGCTTTATGGTTAAAAAAATAACAATTGTTGATTTAAAAAAGTTGTTTGTCTAAACAATGCTTTATTACAGAGCCTTTTCATTGGCTCAAAACATTTCCATACAAAAATATCTTCCGCTCAGATAGTTTTAAAAACTTTATACCCCTCTAACTTTTAAAGGGTTGTAGTCGTATAAAAAAAAAACTCCAAGAACTAAAAGTCTTGAAATAACTTGTAAAATCTAAAATCATCATAACATAAAGGGTGTTCTTAAGACATTCGAAAGTTGACCGCCATATTGAAAAATGGCAGCCACTTACAAATATTTTAACTACATATTTTTTAATTTCTCAAAAAACAAAAAAAGATTCCCCTTTTAAAGTTTGCTCTCAGATTTATAGTTTACAAGATACCAATGATGGCCCATTTAAAAAAGTCATCCTTTATATAATGCACAACATAATTTCAAGCTTTCAGTTTTGAAATTTTGAAAGAAGTGGCAAGAATTTATCGTTTACTAAAGAAAGCAAATCAGCTGTTTGACCAGATGTTTTGTCAATAGAAACTGTCAATCTGCTCTTGGCTTAGTCTGTTAGATCTTCCACGTCACTCTAAGCAACTTGTTGTGCTTTGATTTCTAACAAGCCTATTAAATATAATTGAATTGGTTTCGACAATAATGCTACGCCTTATTAATTTTAACTATGGCAACTCAATTACGGTCCAATTAGTATCCAACAGTTATGTAGCATTCTTCGTTTAGTCGGGTTTGTCTTATTCTGGCTGAAACATAACAGAATTGAAATTGGTTACATGTTTTTTGTACTTCATTTAGTAAAACTTCCGATTTAAATTAGTTTTTTATTTGTGACATACTTCGTTGAGTAGATTGTTTGCCCATCGTGAAGGGTTGAATAAAAACCTTGAATACTGAGCAATTTTGAGTTTTTCCTGAACAAAATATTAATTGCAATATATTTAGAGGTACTATTCATCTCAAAGACCTTGAAAACTATGTATTTGACACTAGTAACTTTTGTTTTCCTTTAAACCTAAGGGTACTATAAGCCCTATGGGTGTTTTACCCCCAAAATATTTTTTTCTAGACAGTAAGTCTTATTAAAAAGTTTGGTTAAAATATTCCCATGGGGAGGCTGGAATATACTCTTCCGTATGTATATCATTTTTTATTTATATTACATAAACCTAATTATAAAAACAGTTGGTTGTGAAGAATTTGGTTCTAAATTTGCTACGTTCGTTGCTATGATAGTGAATGTAAATGCATTCAAGAATGGTGTGTTGGTGTGTTACTCTTAGGATACAAATCAGATGTTTTATCTGTTATATAGCCTACAGCTACAAGTAAACCCCTGGATTTTTACATTTTTAAATCAAAATTTTGCAAAATACTTCTTTAGTGAGACCCTATAGAAATTCACCTTCAAATTTTTATATTTTTTTCTTACATTTTTGCTCTACATTGATTTTATGTCAGTCAGTTGGAACAAAGCTGCTTACATATATATTTAGATTAATAAAAATTAGTATCGCCAATAGTCAAAATTCGACCAATTTTGTTTGTAAAGTAACGAAATTCAACTTGTTTTTCACTTAATTAATGGGAATATGTTATAAGTATGCAAATTCTAAATTCGTTTCTTAACAGATTTTAAATTCATTGTTATAGTAACCAACTGCATAAAATAACAGATAAAACATCTGATTCGGAGAACCATCTTAGAAACACAATTTGAGGTTAGGCCTAGTTTATTTTATTTTAATTGTCTTTACGGCAATATATACACATAATTTTTTTGTTTCTGCACATCTATGGCACAGTACCTTTCGAATTATATAAGTTTCATTCCTCTTCTTCTAATAATAAATACTAAAAAAAGGTACTACAAATTTCAAAGTTCATGTATTAATATAACGATATAGTGTAGAACCCAGATTCGATGGACTAGACCCAGTCCAGATTGATGAAAATAAGGATTAACTTGATGTAGAAAATACAATCAACAAACAAATATGTTGCAAACCACCTAAGTACGGGTATTTATGCTTCATTTAGGTTCTTGTATCATGTTTGTATTCAAGTAATTTGGCAGTAAAATGAATAAATTTCACTTATATGGATTTTTAAAACTTATTTAACTATTTTGATTTCTTAAAGACAGCTCTTTGATGGTTCAAAGTATTCCTATGACATACAATTTATTAAAATTAATCCAGTAAATTTCTAAACAGATTGGTTGATAAACAGTATCTTCGGATGATAAACCATAAAGTTCTATACTGTGAAACAATGTTGTCACTGTAACTGTCACAGCAATAAAATATATAATATTATATCAGTTGGGTGAACAACATCTACAATATTGGTTTACTTTAAATCTATTTTAAATAAATAAAAGATTAATAATTTATTTTATGCTTAGGCCTAAGATAAGAATAAATAATTTTGAAAAGAAATGTAATCTTAATCCTTACACAAATATTATGTATAGAGTGCCTTTTTTAAAATAGGCCACCATTGGTATATTGTAAACTATAAATTTGACAGCAAACTTTAAATAAGGAACCTTGCACTTTTTTTGAGACATAGACGCTATGTAGTTAAAATCTTTGTAAATGGCAAATGGCTGTCATTTTTAAATATGGCAGCCAACTTTCAAAGTTTTTAAGCAACACTCTAGCCTATATTTTATTGAAATTTTGGACTTTATAAGTAGTTCTAACACTTTTTTACAATTGTCAAACACTTCACACGAAACAAATAGTAAATTTTATAACAAACGCAGTTCAAATTTAAATCTGCATCTATTGGAACGTCATTATAATAAGTTAATCACAAATACATGTAAAAGTCGGAAATAGCTTTTTGTTTGATAGAATAAAACTTGAACTCAGAATCTCACAACTAATGTGTGTATTACTTAAACCCATTTCAACAACAATGTTGTCATCTTTAGTGATACACGTGCTACACTACTCAAAACTATAACTTCAGTTTGTTATAAGACAACGATTGATGATTTATAAGTATAGATTTGAAAATATTTTTATGAAAAAACTACAGTATATACTTTATAGTTAATCCGGACTATAATAGATAGCAATAGATAAGACAATAGCAAGGAAAATAATTAATTTAAGTTTCGATAAAACTATGCACTGTACAAACATATATATATTGTGTTTTAGTGTTCATTAATAGCTAGATAGAACACATTATTTAGTGTAATTCAGTATATAATGTACATAATGTATCCTAATCATAATGTATAAAATGTCCTTAGATCGATTTGTGAATTTAAATTAGACCTGTTTTACTAATTTCTATTACATTATGGAAATTATTTCTGCTAATCTGAAAACCTTCCAACAGAATCAAACAGAACTAAGCAAGATTCCACTGTACCTTAATGTGAAATGATTTTTGTACGGCTTGAAATAATAAAGTACTAGCTGACCCGTGTGAATATTTTGCAAGTTAGGAGTAAGCCTACATTTACCTGATTTAATACGTTGATTTAATTAAATTAACTACGTTTAGGCCTATTTATTTTCGTTGGTTTGTAAATAACAGTTTATAAGAATGTATAACGCTCTACGTTGATTTAATTTGCGTGATAGAGATCACTTACATATAGAAGTTAAACAATCGAACAAACAGCTGTCATGTTAGTTAAACAGAATGTTAATACAGTAGAACCTCTTTAATCCGAACTAATTAAAACCGGGAGGGTTCGGTCTATCGAATGGTTCGGATTACAGAACATATTGTGCTTTTCACATAACTTAACAGTTAAAACGTGGCTAAAATGGATCATTAAGTGTTACAGAAAAATGAGAAATACTGTGCAATTTAAAACATTCTTTATTTAATTCAAATAGTAGGCACACAGTATATTTATGATAAACCTAGTATGGAAAATATTAGGCCTACAGTAGAAAAAATTCAAATTATATTTTAAATTTCACTCCTATGGCGTTCGGATTAGTGGACGTTCGGATTAAAGAGGTTCTGCTGTAGATGTCGCCATTCATTAGGAACCATATGAAGTATAATATTAAAGTTTATAATGAAAACATGAATTTTATGCTGTTTGTTTATTTTTCGTTAATAGCGGGGGCGTAAGCTTTAAAATGACGCTTGAATAATTAATTTTGATGAAGAATTAAGGGAGCTATAGCTTAGCAACAAAAAAAACTCCTTTGAGAAATAAGGATCACAAAATAAGCAGCACACTGAAATCTGGATACTACTATTAGAGATCTACTTTGATAGATCTGGTTTCAGAAGCTCTAATTATATTCTGAATTAAAAACAAAGGATTTTTAAACTACGCTGTTCTCACAGCTAGACACATGCACAAACCTCATGACCATAGAAACATGAATTTGATTCTAATTAACTAAAAATGCAATACTAAGCATAACCTAAAAAAAACAACACGCTAATTCAACAAAAATCAACTGAAAACTGAAATAGCTGTACCACCAGCAGTTGTCGAACAGCTGATGTAACTACGCAGTTTCAATCGAGATTGAGATTAACAAATTTTTGCGTATTTTTTTCATAAATTGCATAACATTGAATACTTTTTGATTAATATGGTTCTTTTTCTACAGTTTTATGTAAAAAACCCGAAATATTGTACAAATTATATATATAAATATATCGGAAGTTAGTTTGCATAATATAACAAAATATCAGAAGTTTTTGTTAATTATTAACAAGATCGAATAATTTTAAACAATAAATAGTCAAATTCTTTAAGTGATTAATTACTATAAAATAAATTTCACCATAGTACTGATTTTCTATCAACAATAACTCTTCCAGCAGCAATTCCTTGTCCAGGTAAATTTCCACGTCTTCCCGCTCCTCACTCAAAGAGTCACTCAAGGAATTTTGTTCCTTCCATATATATATTACTTGTCTTCTTTCCACATGAGTTTTTGTGCAGTATGCCTCTAATTAGAGTTCAGTAATCAATATACAATTGTTTCATATTAAACACATATTGCAGAATTTTAGCAAACTGATCTACATTCTCTATTTTTAATACATTCAGATAAATTATTTCACAAACTCGTCCTACAATTTATGTATTACTATAGTTTTATTGATTGGAATGCTAGTTTGCCTCAAATCTATCCGTAACTTTTACAGTAAAAACAAAAAGCTTACATTTCAGCTGTAGTCTCAACGTATACGCAGTTCCAGTTTATGTCCAAGTAGGCGTATTGTTAGGCCACTTGTTTGTTCTGTTTTTATCACAGTTATTGAATGTCGTTCACCAGCTATTTTAATGGTCCTGATAACACGAGCGTAGTTGAATGGGTATTGACATGTTCAATTATTTGAGTCGTAGTTTAGTACAGAAGTGAAATTACTCTTTGTTAAGTAAAATCTTTATCAGTCTTGTTACATGACCGCTTGAAGGAAAGTTAAGTGATGATTTGTATGTACAGTAGATATTGTAATATTTTTATGAAAAAAAAACTGTGCTTTATTGTTAATTTGGTCTTATAATTTTACATTATAATAAAACAATAAAAAGGAAAATAATAAATTTAAGTTTCTGCTAAAACTATGTACTGTAAAAAAATGTCTATCGCTGAAAATCAGTATAGAATAAACAAAATATATACTTGTGCCACAATACACATAGAAACAAAATATCCTATTTTGAACCTATATTGAATCTTATAACACCTTTGAACTAGAGTGGCAAAAAAACTTGCGTCTTCGTAATAGCAAACACTTATATACTACTTTAATAATTTTCAAATCAATTGTTGAACTGCCTACTCAAAACAAGTCAAAACTGACTAGAGCAAACCCCCTTCACAAAACTGTTGTACTAAAATCATAAGTGCAATTGAGAAGAAGCAAAAATAATATATCAGAAAAAAAACTTTTATGAATGAAAAATAATTGAAACCTCTATAGCCCAGTCGGTATAGGTTACAACTACCAGTAATTTGCAATACGGCTGAATTTTTTTTTATAAGTACATTAAAGCATGTAGATTAACATAAAAAAGTTTACCAGTCTATCGATTTCCCAAAGTCGAAAAAACAAATCGATTGTCATTTTTTTTCGATTATCCTTAATATTTCGAGCTGGGTTGAAGATAGAGGAAAATAAAAAATACCACCGTGTAGGGGAGGTATTTTTCAACAAAAAAGGTCATATGTATTTATTTCGTCCGAGCAATGGTTTGTCTGGAAAAAATTCGATAATGCAGGTATGTATTTTGCAGCAGGGGAAATCACTAAAAGGGGACATCTTATTCATATATGAAGCGTTGGCTCATTCTAAATTGGCCGAATTTTAATATATCGAATTGAAACTTGACATAGGAGTTAAAATATATATTTTAAACATTTATGCTGAGTCTCAGCTTGTTATCTTGAAAATGAAAATTCAGCCGTATTGCAAATTACTGGTACTTTTGGTCTAAATTGACCTTTACCGACTGGCCTACTATTGCAGTTTAGCTAACGATACAGCCAAACTGACATTGCAGTATCTTTACAGGAGGGACAAAAAATCACTTATTTTCAAGTATACAATACTTAAAAAAAATTGGGTGTGCGTCGGACCACACGGTGGAAGTTATACTTCTTTGGCCATTCTCATACACCCACTCACGCACACAAACAGACAGGATATATAAATGAAATATAAGACATTTTTCAATATTATTCAATATATTATACGTGACTTCATTATCAGTGTATGTATATATTGTGGATTCGGTGACCCTACTGTCGATTAATCGATAGTTCTTAAAAATTTGTTCTTACTTTTCAGCGTGACGCGGTTTCTCGACCAACATCCCATCCCAAAGTGTCTAACGGGCGCAAAGAAGTATAACTTCAAAAAAAACAGCAACAACATTGTTAATATTTTTTGCAATTGAAGAAAAGAAATCTAAGTTAATAAATTTACTATGTTACATAGGCGGTATTGTCTTTATAGAATCTTACTAGTTTTTTTTTATAAAAGCTGGAGATAAGCGGTATTGTTTCTTAGAAGTTTGCTTTGCGTATTAGGCTGTTTTGTTTTGTGCAATGGTATTGATACCTCTAGGATTTTCCCATAAACATTGTATTAGTCGATGCGAAACGTCCGCCAGTGTTGGACCCAAAAAGTCAATTTAGTTAAAATGTTCACTAAACAACAATGTATAAGGTTAACGGAGAACTAAATCAGTCCAACTAGTGTAGAAATAAAGCCACTATGACTATATTTAATCAAACATGAACTCGAAATATAAAATGCCAATTCAACAATTTTAAACAAGGCTGAAATTGAATCTGGTAAACCTCCGGAGGAACTAGAGGAACTATTACTAGAGAACCTTGAAAGAGAGGAGGATTGGTTATTTATTTTAACCTTTCTTATCTGCTTTGGGCAATATTTGACTGAAAAGGTAACCTTGGTTATTTGTCATCCTTTGTATGTGTTTTCTCTTATTCCAGATTGTATTTAGTTTAATTTTATTAGGTTAGGTAGCAAGAATAGGTTCTGTTTGTAGGCTGTTTTCTCTTTAGTTTACGTATGTTTTAGCTTTAATTTTAACTTGGTAACAAGAGTTGATTTATACTCTTGAAAAGTAAAAACAAAACCATTAGAAACTAACTTTAAAGAGCAGGAGAATGTTAAATATACTGTAACACAAAGGACTATACAATAAAAGAAAGTTAATTTATTTGTACTAGGGATGAGTCAATTCTCAAATTTATCAATTCCGATTCCAAGAAATCGATTCTCAATTCCGATTCTATTGATCGGGCCTAAATGATAGCCCTGGTGACGTGATAGGCCTAAATGATATTCCTGTTGACGTGCTAGGCCTACTTAACTCTTCAACCTGACTCTGGGATGATAAGCTTGCATTAAAATCATTAGATAAATTTTGGTCAGTTTCAGCAGGCCTAGTTTCAGTTGCTTGCACTTTTTTCACGAATGAATCTAAGTTGGAGGAGCAACCTTTCAGTTTAGAGGCAGCACCAACTTTTGTTAAGTCATTATTATGCAAAGTATGCAAAACATTTTGTTAAACATAAAATGTTTAATTAGATTTGACGTTTTACTTTTTCCACCGCTAGAAATTCCTTTATTGCAAATGTCGTACCTTGCAATGTTAAAATTGTCGTCATCAATTGTAAACTGCGCCTACACGTCCGATGCCATCTTTTAAGTTAACTATTAAACAATTCACAGACTATAATCAACTGCACAAATTCAATGAGGTAACAAACAAATAACAAACTCGTAATCAACCTCGCTTAAAATGTCATAATTTTAATCTAAAACAAGATTCATAACATAACCTCTATCAAATGCCAACCACGCGCACAAACGTAGTAGAGGTGTGTCGGAAGTACTGTAATAAGTATTTTGTATTCGTTACTTTGGAGACACACAAAGTAATCGCTGCTTTGACTACTCTATTACTTTGGTACAATGTAGATTCTCCGAATATTTCGAATCCACATTGTGAGTCCAGTCCAGTACTGATAGCGCATGCGCAGTAACCCCGGTAGCAGTGGAGTTGGAATGAAATGGGATGTAACAAAGAAATATAAATCGTGGCCTTGGCAATCGGCTTACGCGAACGTATTTGCAGAGATCGGTGGTTGCCGATGCCGATTCCAGTGCTGAGAATCGGTGGAATCGACCCATCCCTAATATGTACCTATTGCTGCGATCTGACAAAAACTTTAAACAAAACAACTTGAATCAGTAGATATTCCTGATAGAATATATTGGTCCCAGTGACGATGCGTGACATTTTTGTGTAGTCATCTAGTCATATTGTTTAGTTATTTGGCGTAGGATGACATTATAACAGTCACCATGCATTTACTTTTGGTAACAGCACTTAAAGTTTTCAAAGTATTATGTATCTAACAATTATATTTTATTTACATCAGATATTGTTTGTCTTCCTTTGGCAATTTCATTTTTACAAAACTGACTTCTCTCTTTGTAGATCTACCTCAAATTATCAAATTTGTTACAGATCATTACAGCCGTAGTGGAAGAGAAGTTGGAGGAAATCCCCCCACCACTCCCCATTAGCCCCCCACCAACTGAAGCACCTCCACCAACACCAGTAGCACCTACACCAGCACCTGTAGAAATATCAATGTTAGTTCAACTTGGAAATGATGTTGAAGCGCAAGAAAATATCGTAAGTATCTGACAAAATAGTAGTTTATATTAATGTAGCCAGAGAAAATTGCTTCTTAACATTTAAGGATGATGCAAAAAAAAACTGAGAAGCCTTTCTTTGCTCTAGCTTGCTCTAACACAAACTTTTGAAGCAGTTTTTTTCATGAGGAGTATGTTCAAAGTCTAAAAAGTACTACAAATGTAGCCTACTTTTAAAAAGTGCCCCATTTAAAAACATCTGCCTGCCGTCAGAAGTAAAAACATTTTAGCTTAATATAGTTAACTTTATTTTCGAGTTATTAAGAAGTATTCTTAATCAATGAATTAATGTTGTAATAGGATCGTTGTAAATATAACCTCAAACTATAATATACACTGGGTTTACAGATGATGGGTGAAATCAGCTGTTATATTAAATGTTACTCGTACATACATTCGCTTTTAATTGTTGGTGACGGTGACGTACCTCGAGTTCACTGATTTTTCCTCACGCAAAAAAGTGCCTAATGCGCCTAAAGAAGTTTTCACTTCAAAAACCCTAAAAAATTTACTTTTCTCAAAAAGTACTAAAAAAATTCTTCCTATGTTCTTTTTCTTAAGAATATTTGAAGCCTATTTTTAAGTTACCAATTGGGTGATTCTAAAATTTTTATTTTTTTTATAAAGTGTTATTAGGAATAATCTTTGTTTTATATTCAAGTGAGTGTAGTTTGTTCTGGTAAAATCTAAAACTATAATTTCAGGATTGAGTGAGGCTGCTGATTATAGGAATTGTGGTGTAAGTTCAGTTAACCCTCCAAGTGGTAATTAAATGACTAAAGTGCTGGGCCATTTTTGAGCATCATGCACGGATAGTTTAACAATTATTTTTTATATGAAAGAATGTATTTAAATAGCATGTATTATATATCAAAATGTTCATAACAACATGTTCTATAATATAAAATTAAAATAAAACACCCTTTTGGTGTTAAAAAATTATGTCCTTAAAGTGGGGGAGTAAAAATTAAAAATTTTTTTTTTTTTTTGAATTTATAAGCACATAGATGGTCTTGAAAATGTAGTAAAATTTAGTTCTGAATAAGAAATGTATCACAAAAAACTTGTTTACCTAAAACATTTACTAAAAAATAAAAAAAAATAACACATATGGTAATTTTTGAGTAAAATGTCTTATACAGTACATGAATAAGTATTTGTATACCATTTCACAAATAAACCATTTTGAATCCATCTGAAAAATCCATCGGAAAAATTTTAGTATGGTGGTAGCGAACGTGTTAATGTATTTATAACAAACTATTTATAGGATTTTTGTACATATTTACACAAAGCTAATTTTGGTTACCTTAGATTGTATCAGGTTCAGAAAGTATCAGGTACTTGTACTAAGTTCCAGCTAGTATCAGCTAAGGAATCAGGTGAATAAAAACCCTTTGCCGACCCAGCTTCGTTACAAGCTATTTGTTATTCCGTTCCTTTTCTTTACTATAATTTTTTAATTCTCTTCATAACTTAATTTTTGTGTGCCTTAGGTTGCTGGAGGGGGTGGTGAAAGCATGGCAGAACTACCTGCAGGAGACGTAGAGCCAGTGTTGGACGTAGGCTTAGACGATAAAGAAATTGAAACGACACTTGTTAACGGAGTTAGTGAAGAAACAAAACAGGTGGGTTAACCAGTGTAATGTATTGAATAATAATATAGCATTATCCTCTAGGCACAATTCATAGACAAATTTTGGAAGGGAACTATTCAAAAACTATTTGTCAAATAAAACGTAATAGATTACGAATAAACTCACAGTCGTCATAAGTCAATTTTCATAACGGTAACTTTTTTGTCCTGAAGAAGTTCTTCAATAGCAGCTGTTAAAAATCATAGTATGGTTATGTAAACAATAACTTCAAAAAGTAATAATATCATGAATTAGGGGTCTGCGGGTAGTGATTTTTTGGTTCGGGCCGGGTGGTAAAAATGTTCACCGAGACAGTAAACGAAAACCGGGATAGTCTTTTTCGGGATAGTAAACGAAAACTCAAAGCAAGTGACGATGTTATATTTAAATAAAAGATACCAGATAACTGCCACATACTTTCTCCCAGTTGAAACTTTATACCTTCCCAAGAGTAGCATAGGAATTGCAAAAGTGTGACATACCATGGAAAATATTAGATGTATGTAATACACATCCATATTAAGTTTCATATTAGTTTCATTCAAAATATTATTATTATTATTATTAAAACTATTCGATCTGCACCAAACATGTCAATTAGGCCTGTATAGATGCACGAAAAAAGGTTTTGAAAAACCACTTTTTGGCCAAAAACCCCTAAAAAATCAGTTATTATTATAATTACCTAAACAAGATTTTTAGAAAGTTGCGGTTTTTTTCCATATGGTAGGGTACATTAAGGGCTACAAATAAGCCAAATTTTATCAAAATCGTTAGAACCGAACCGTTTTTGAGAAATTTAGATTTTTATCGTTTTTGCCATTTTTGGATGGTAAAACCCCTTAAAAATCAAAAATTTGGAAAAATGAAAAAACGACTATAGATATTTCAGTACTACACCTACATACCAAATTTCATCAAAATCGGACCGTTGGTATGGTCTCCAGCTCTGTACACATCCTAACAGACACACGGACAAACACCACACACAAAAAAAAAAAACACTTTTTTGGGTTCAGGGAGCACCAAAACAAATAATTCCACTATAAATATTTTTAGGTTCAGGGAGCACCAACACAGATAATTCCACTAAAAATTCAAATTCGAAAATTTGGACGAAAACAATACTTTCTCCATGTACTACTTATAGGGGGGGAGAAAGTAAAAATACAACTTTTTCCTCTGAATGTAGCACTTGTCTCAGAATTCAGAAATATTATACTCAGAATTCATGTAACTTACTTAGGTACAAAAATTTAATTTACTGTTTTTATCTTATATAAGAAGTCGACCAAAAAATCAAAGATACTAAAAAACACTCTAGACTTCTGACTTTATAAAAAAAATTTCTAACACCACAATGATGTTAGGCTACACTTTAATTCTACTTAATTTTAATATTTAATTTTAATAAGGGTAACAAGTTCTAATTGTTTAGTAGTACTTTGGAAGGCATAAGGATGTAACAAACTTAACTCAGAGACATCATGGTAGTGGTATACTTTGGTCTATTCACACATATTTATTTTAAAATTACACATTATGAAATTATACACACACCTCATATCATTTCAATATTAATCTAAAATTCTAAAAGTTATAG
>JAGFPH010000547.1:292727-304380 GCA_018207615.1 Philaenus spumarius
TTTCAGTATTAATTGATTGTCTAGACAGTTTATGCAAATTTTCAGTACATAAATATCTTTAATCAAACTCGTAAATAATAATCATATCTGTGTTAAGTCAACCTAGTTCTTTGGAGTCATCTTGCAAAACTAGCTAAAATTTTATTTACAATTGAATCTGGTGGAGCCTCCAAGTTAGTCCAAATTAAGACCTTTTAAAATTATTAAAACACCTCACATTAAAGGGTAGAGGCTTATAAAGCTAATAACCTTACACCAGAAAACTCCATTACCTTATTTGGTGAATGCACCCAATTATACCAATACATTAGAAAATGAATTGGTGATTTATAATTATTATATATGATTTTAGCATTTATTTATAGAAAATAGATCACTAATGTACTACATGTAAGAAGAGGAAGTTGATATTTTGAGTGTTAAAATAAACAACCTTTTTTATTTTATAGTTTTTACGGACACTCATACGAGGGCAATTAAACATACAACTTTACAATATTTTCGGCTCAATTGGTAGTGTTTCTGGTAGAAAAAGCGCATCTAGTAGTTTCCGACCTTAATGCCAAAGGTATTGACAACGTAATGATAAGCAAAGGAAGAGTTGAGGTGATAGTCAAAGTTACATCCAGTTCTAGAAGTGTTTATTTCTGTAATTAATATGACATGTTTTCAGTTTTACAATGGACTCACCTTTTTGTCATCCAATAGCCATTTCTAAAGTTTAACATAAAATATTTTAAGGTGATAGAGAAAATAACTTCTATTACATTTTAATGTTTCTTTAAAATTGTATGAAATTATAACATTTTGCTATTACAGGTTTTACCACACCAAGGCCATCATCAGGTGCGATGGACAATAATTTCCAAACTATATTACAATTGATACTAACAGTTCATTCAGTGTTACTTCTATGATTACACATTTAACATCCGCCATCATTGTGCCAGCCCAGTGAAACAGCCTTCATCGCTTACGAATCATTTGAGGGGAACAGTATAATTATTTCTCTACTTTAGGCGACACGTGTAACCAAACATTGGGTCAGCCACGGATGATTTTTATCACAGCCAAAAAAAAATTCCATTCAAGGCTTTTATTGTCAATAACAAAACAGTTTTGTTTGATACCGTACGGGTTTTCCACTTTATCAAATCTTAGGCATTTTTCACAGGCTCTATACAGCTACAGGATGTACAGTTGAACTTGGTTTAAACGGCCTCAGCTAATGCTTCAACTCGGACAAAGCATCATTTCTTTCAGGTCCGGTCAAATCGTTATCTTTATGTTATTATAAACCCCTGTTTAGCGTCAATAAATATTTAACCACTCGGTTGTAACGTCATAAATGTACAAAATATCAATGTCAACTTTGAATTCAGCTTTCTCAGAACTTGAAAAATGTTAGAATTCCCCCTTTCCTTTGATATCAGGCCGAATATTTTCGCTCTCCTAAAAAAAAACCGCAAAATAAAGATACTATGTATTTTTTTCACACGTAAAATGTAACCTGTGGCGGGTCCCATCGAAGTCGGTAAAGGGGCTTCCACTATAAGCAAAACTGCTAACTCTCCCACCCCTCCTTAGGAACAAATCCCAAGCTATGGGGTGTCAGTTGTATGCTATGTGTAACCCACGACCTTGCTGGGAAAGTGTTCGGACAATACAAAAGCGTGGCGAGATTCAATCGCATAGCCTGGCGAGACATTTATTTTATGTAGTTGAGATCAGATAGTAACCCCCCTCCTTCACAGTTCCAGAGTTACTTTAAGCTTTGCATTGCTTATACTTGTTTTTTTTTTTTTTTGTTACTGATAGATTTTTTCAACATCATGAATAAATTATTATTATGTTGTCAATAATAGTAATACTGAATAGTTGTTTGTGCTTTCACTCAAGGTAACAAAAATACGATTTCCTTTTGGTACATCTTTATAATGTAGCGTCAACATTTGTTCGGTCCCTTCGACGGTGCTATAACCAAGTTCAACTGTATTAGGAATTGTGCTCCAAATTTTGTTTATTAAGAGGTGTTTTATAAGAAATGTATTTTTATTTTGTTGATTACAATTACTGCTGTATAAATATGTAATGTATATTGTTGTATTACAATAATAAATAATAAAACAATTTATATATGTTAAAGAATATATATAGTATTAATGTGAATTACACTGTATAAAGAGCTAATAAATAAGATGTACGATGCTAAAAGTATGTTAGTTTTTAAAGTTCCGTACCTAAAAGGATAACTTGTTCTCTCCGTCATAGTCAATTTCCTCTGGAAAGGATAACGATATCACAATGAACTTTCACATGGTCTTAAAGCATGATAACCCGTTTATATTCCAATAATCAGAACTAAACAAATATTTTATAGTGGATTTGAGGGCAACTCAAACAATTCATATTTTTTTTTTACTGTTGTGTGGGGAAAGGAATTTATTTAAGGATGTCAAAACTATTTTTTTTTAAAGAATTTTATGATGAGTAATTTTTAATTCCCAACAATTTTGCCAGGCGTTTCCATCGGCACAAGGAGGCAATTCAGGTGTCGATCCATTCTACAAAAAACATCCTAAGGTTTTAGACAGGTGGTGCAATTTGTTTTCCTGGCATGTTAATTTTTCCTGAAGAAACCGGAGTTGTTCAGAGGGGATAATTTTTCAGTTGTAGTATGACAGTGCCATGTAGCAATTTCTCTTTGTGATCCCATCGAAGAAATAAATCATCAAAAATAACAACCATGGCAGTAGAGCTGTAACATGTTCTTTATCAACCCGCACCCATTCATAAAACCTGCTAGTCTGCAACTAAACAATAATTCAACCACACAGCTGAACCTCTGACGTGTATTGAGGGAGCTTCCAAAATTAAGTTTATGTTTTAAGGTTCAACCAACTATTTGGGAAACTGTCTACTCACGAAGGCCCTGAATCGCATGCATGTACAAAATATATTAATACTATTTGTTTGCACCTCAGTAACGCTCTGCTTAGTTTCGCTGGAAGTGGAAAAACTTGCTTGGGCTATAATATCAAGTAAAAAACAAAATGTGCAGAATAATCTCCTATATTAATTTTTTTAGACAAACGCCAAAAATATTTCATTCTAGTACGAAAATCTTAAAAAGTTTGTATTTAGGGTAAAAATACTTACTTTCGGTTGTTGGATTTTTTGCCTAATGAACTCATCCGATCAAATTAGAAAACCATCGTGTATTTAATGCGGCCATATAACATTTTTAATGGCACCCCAAAAATCATGGTGTTCTGGGGACCATGATCGGTGCTCATTGACAACTCCCGACCTTAGGTCTCACCATAAGAGCAGAGATGGGCGATATTTTTATACCGGTGACGTTGGAGCTAATACTTGCGTGTCACCGGTTGACCCAGTGCCAAAAAAGAAAACAAAATAGCTCCAGCTCCAAAAGAACTACGCATGCGCTAGATCAACACGTCGCTAATTTTTAATGTTCAGCTTCATTTAATTACAGCTCCTTTCTTGCCGGTGACGGGTTTAAAGGGCTAGACCAACGAGTCACTAATGTTTGATGATCAGCTTTTTTCAGTTACAGCTCCTCTCTGGCCCGATGACGGTGTTAATGCACTAGACCGTGTCGCTAAGTCTTGATGTTCAGCTCCTTTCTGACCCGGTGATTTTGTTAATGCGCTAGACCAACAGGTGGCCGAAGTTTGATATTCAGCTCCTTTCCGGCCCGGTCGTACCACATCCATCCTTACCATGTGAGCGGCTATTTTCTAAAGCTGGGTAGGCCTATGTGTTGAATGATCGTCGAAATAGACTTAGTTCAACAAATGTGAAGCAAGTAGTTTTTAAAAATACCATCATTAAATAACGTGTACATTAAAAAGAGACATAGTTACTAAATGTTACGTACAAGATGACTGAGTAAAACTTTACTCTGAAACTATAACAAAAGTTTTTCTGTTTTAAATGTTCATATGTTTGAATTATTGCATTAGCTCAAATGTTTTGTGTAGTTTTCTAGAAAACCTATTTGGTTACCATTTGTTTCTAGCGAACTTAATTTCATTTTTAGTTACCTGTAAGAATTGTGTTCCTATTTGTGATTATTATTTTCTGTCATACCAGATATATGTAGTTTATAATAGTTTAGTAAGCATATCTATATTTTTTGTTTGTTTATATTATTTTGCATTTAATCAAACAATGTTTTGAATAGTTTTCTAGTAATTATACTTGATTACCAAATTAACAAAATGAATGACATTTATAAGCAAAATGAATGACATTTATAAGCAGTGTCATATAATTATGAAGTTTACAGTTTGTGAACAATATTCAATTTCTGGCATTTAATAAAACAGCGACTATAACAAAACAATATTTTGCATTGTCGATCCACACACATGGTAGATCTAGCCGTTCAATGTTGTCGTTGTCACCGGTATGAAAGTCATTGAAGTACAATCCAATATTTTGCGTCGATCTATTCACACCGTAGCTACTATAGCCATTAAGGTTGTCACCGGTATAAAGAATGAATATTTCTTAGGAGCTGTAACTGAAGTCACCGGTCCAAAAAAGTAAGTGGATCGACCACCTCTAAAGAGTCACTTACAATACCTCATCTTTCCTATGGAAATTCGCTAACTAGTACATTAAGAGTCTAGTTTTTACTAGTTTGATTATTTTTACTACCGGTACTTATATTATTTTTCACTAGTAGTTGTATCCTTGTTTAGTGTGTCTTTAAGGTTAGTTTATTGGTGTTTGCTTAGCAGTTTTTTTTTGTGGGGGGTTATTATCATATTTTCTCAGATTAGTTAGATTGTTAAATAAACCCAAATTTTTATTACCCACATTGACATTTTAGATTGACATATTATATAACCCACAACACTGGTTTTGATATTATATAACCCACAACACTGGTTTTGATCTTTCACGACGTTAACAAGTGAACTTCTAAACTAATAATACAAACAAAACTGAAGTCTTGAAATATGAGAGAGAGAATCAGATAGATGGACAAGACAAAAAGGTTGCCTATGGCAGGGCAAGTGGATTGGGAATTGCTGTCTTTCCAGTCATTATAACAGTATGTGTTTTATTTTACAACACCATTATGTTCAACTTCCACAAAGTTTAGCCACAAATTTAAAAACAAAATTCTGATTTGTTGACTAAACAAGAAATACATTTTGAATGGCAAATTTCTTACAGTTTCGCGAGTAAAATCTTCCTTCTAACTGGATAAAATCTTGGGTGGTTGGCATGTTTTGAAATTATGAAAAAAAAGAATGTTATAAGGAATATATTGACAAAGTCAAGTGTTTACAAATTATAAATCGGTTGTCTGATATATTTTCAAAACTATCAGTTACATTTTTTAATTGAAAATAGACTAACTAAATCCAATTTTCAAGATCATCTTTTTTTAGATATCAAGTTTAAGAAGGAATCGTTTTAATAACTTTGGAAGACTGATATCTTTCAGCTGTGGGATGTAAATAAAAATCAACTAAATTACATCAATGGATTGTAAAAAAAATCGTAATATTAAATCATACCAAACTATGTGTGCTTGATTTCTTCTAGCTGGTAAGGATCTACAAGATCAATAATTCATGCTTATCAGCACTTTTTATCTTTCTTTCGTTAAATTCATAATGCAAATCCGTAAAAGTATAGTCCACCCTTTGTTTAAAAGCTACGAATGATCACTTCAACTTCACTTGACCATATCTGTAAATAAAAAAGTAACAAATATACAGAACTACCAAAACTGCTGATTAACTAATAATCAGCCTAAAGGCGGGTTGACACGGTACGAGTAAGCTCGGACCGAGCTAGCTATTTGTACTCGGTCAGAGTACATTCAAGCCGGTAAACTCGGAACGGTGTTGACACGCACAACAACACTCGGATTGAATTTTGTTAGTGGTAATGGCGAGGAATGTAGTAAAACAGTAATTGATTGATTATTTGTTCGTAAATTATGTCTGATTTTGTGCGTAAAGGATTGTTATGTGTTGCCGATATGCTATGTATCGGAGGAATTGAGGAAGTATGGGATCCAAAGTATTGGCGTAGAGTTCCTGAACGAACTGGACTTCCTCAGCTTCATACAATTCAACAAAATAAACTGTTTTCCTATCGGACAGCCTTTTAATGCTTTTCTTCTTTTTTACCACTTTAAGCTCCTCTGTAGCCATATTGATAATATAAGACACTCGTATCCGAGAAAGTAGAGTAGTATCCGACTTCACTCGGCCCGAGTTCGTCACTTCAGAGATACTCGGACGCATTGTTGACATGGTACGAGTAGCGTCCGAGTCATCCGAGCGCAACATCCGACTTAGCTCGGTCCGAGCTTACTCGTACCGTGTCAACCCGCCTTCAAGCTCTGTCTAGTATTTCACAAGCCTACTTTACTAGTGTAGATATTTCAGAAACAGAATTACAGGCGAGTCTAGTGAAATAACTGTAGTCTGTACACTTCAGGTTGGCCGATGTACCAGGACTATCTGAAGCTACCCTTAATAATCCCTGACCGCCTTCTGCCAGGGTTGCTGCTGTCTAGGGAATGAATCACCTACTACTGGATGTGTTCCTACGAGGATACACTTTTTTACCAAACCATAATTTGATATTTTAAAATACATATTTGGAATCTACTAAAAAAGTTATGAAACATGATAACAAACTCGACCTCCATATCACAGCATTTAATATGGTAATGGCAAAATGTAATGAGGTACAACTTGTTTTGGTGATTAATACTAATTTTAAAATCTAACATAAGTTTGGTACCATTTTTCATGTTTTTTTTTAGTAGATTCCAAGTATATGTTTAAAAAAGTCAAATTATAGTTAGCTCAAAAAAGTTTATCCTTGTAAGAACATTGCCAGTTGATGACTTGTTTCAGGTAGCGAGGGATTCAGGGTGGATTCAGGTAGTAACGGGTCCATCGGCCAACCTGAAGTATAGACTATAGTACCCTGAAATTAGTAATCTAATTCATTTAGTTTAATGAAACACAGACAAGGTAGGTTGACTAGTGCTTCTAGGGTAGGAACTAGTATAAATGTTTAATGAAATGTTCCTAACATGTGGTTTATCAGTCTCGCTGTATGAACAACTGAGTCTATTCACACATCCGTTCTTCTCAAATAAGTAAAAATTTTACAAAAAATATCGACTTTAGATGGAGATTTATGTGATTCAACAACAGATACGTTTCTCATAGAAGGAGGTTAATTTCTTTAACGCTGAGCTCTGGAAACAATATCTAGTTTCCTTAAGGATAGAATCATCTTGCAGTTTCCATATACAGTAGAGCGTCGATAATCCGAACGTCAATAATCCGAAACTTCAAAAATCCGAACGCGTTCTGAGGCAGCCAATGCAAAAATTTCGTTTTCATAAATTCCAATTATTGCGTCGTTAAAAATTTCACAAAAATCTTCATCGCAGTCTGACATCATTATCTATTTTTAAACACTTCTTAATACCTGCTCTCACACGCCCTCACAACAGACTGGTTGTCAGTATTTTCACTGTCACACTAATAAGCTGCTTTAGCGCTAGCAGTAAACATACATAAAGTTTATTCATTTCTCGTTGTGTAATCATAACAGTGTGTCGTACGTTAACTACAATGTACAAGTGAACTTTTAATTATGTACTGTACTGTAATTGAGAGTTACAAGTGTAATCATGTTGGCCCTACTGTGTACGTGCAGGTTCTTCTAAATCATAATATGTAAGTAGTCTTACATACTGTATTGTAATTACATTACCTCTTGTACTGTTTAACCACTTTAATCGATTAAAGGACATATATTTTAGCCTAAATGACTTTTTCTTTGTTCTTTTCAAAATTGATAATCTGAACCCCCCTCGGTCCTAATTAGTTCGGATTTTCGATGCTCTACTGTATCAACACTCCCAATATTACGCACAGCTGTAGAAAGCAGTCATACGAGAAACGCTTCAGAATGGCCGTATTCCTTTTGTGAATTTTACCTTAATCGCTAAAGGGTTCAGGACAGAATGGGAAAGTAGAAATAAGTCAAAGTTTAAACATCCTATATTTATTATTTTTATAAACACATTCACACATACAATAGGATGTGGGGGATTGTTGATAGAAATTTAATGGAAGGTTTTTCATTTTTTTTTTTAGATTTTTTGTTTCATTTTAAATTACATATAAAGTGCTACAGCCATATATAATATATGAAAAAATGTCTCAAAAAACATTGTAATAACATCAAAAAATGTTTCGTTGCGCCATCATCTGGTATACTGTACATACGAGTCTGTTAAATTCCGTCGTTTACCTAACTACTTCGATCGAATCCCCCCGGACATTTTGTGATGATTAGGCTCCTTTAAATATCCCTGACCAACCCCTCTATCTAAAATTACAAAAAGCAAATACAGTAAATTTTTAAAAAACTATTTTACAAAATATTTTTTTTTCTCAACAAACAAAAACTCACCAATATAGCTTTTGTAAATTTAACATGCTGTACTTAAAAAAAAAACCGTCTAACCTAGAAATACTAACCTAACCTAACCTAGTTTTTGCATTGGTGATATTTTGTTTGAAGAAATATTTTAGTTTTTTTTTTTTACTTAAAGCATTTATATATATATAAAACATGAGTATTCCGCGCAGAGCGGATGTGCGAGTGTTTGGTTAGGTTAGGCCAATGAGCTTGGGGCAGTGGCTTTCCCAAGGCACAAAATTCAATTAAAAAAAAAACAGTCTTTTTTGGAAAACCAAATTAATTCGAATTCACCACTTTTGCTGGAATTCAGCACATCACTTTTTGTAGTTGAAAATATAAAAATTGAAACTTTAGGTCCTCCGTCAAAAATCACTCGCAATTACACAATCTGAGACCAACCGAATTTTCGGCTCAGTTTTTGAAAAAAAACTTATTTGCATTTTATTTTTGTCTTTGAGTCTTTTTATTCCTCAGATGTTGGCACTGCTGTGACGATCTCGGTGCTTTCAGGGACCTGCAACTACGAATGTAAGATCAGATTCAAAACATACTAAGATCAGATTCAAAACATACTGGTGAAAAAAAATTTCAAATATTAATAAAGAAAAATTGTGGAAGAAAAGAACGGACAATTAGACTAGGTCTGAAAATCATGTTTATGCTGCAATAACAATTAACCCTTTGCTGGCCAGCGCCTGGTGCGGCAGCACTACGCAGGAAAAGCCAAAGCTTAAACCAATGAATTTGCAATTTCTTAGATTATACATCGTAACATTTGTATTTATCAATCAACCTTAATAGTTTTTCTTTTGATTTTAGCCAATTAAATCTATTCATACATATTTATCCTTGCTTACATTTTTAATCATGTAAAATCTGGTAAAAATCTTTTTATTTTTTTCTACTTTGAACTGTGTGATGAAAAAAATATTTCATGCATGGGAAATATTTTTAATTTGTTAAACAAACACATTTACATACAAAAAATTATAACATTCTATCAAAACCTAGACGTTTTATATTGAATTTTCTAAAACATAGTAATAGGCCTATTGCGCATGAAAGACAACATTTACAAATATTTTTTTGATAAATTATCAAATAAATGTTTACTATAAAACTGTTGTTATACTTAAACAAGAACTACATGTTAATTATCCCATTAAAAAACATTTTTTTTATACCGAGCAATCACACACTGGCTCTTTTCTCCTAAACCACCGACATCTGATATACCATCAGACGTTTGCCGTTAAGGGAGTAAATTAATTGAATTAATTAGTTTGTCACTCGTATGGCTATGCTGATGGTCAGTGTTCCTGTTAATGAATTTCAAATATCAAAACTACCACTCATTAATAGCTAACATAAAGTATGATATAATTTGCAGTTTTTCTAAAAACGTCTTACAGAAAATTAATTTACATCATTTATAAAAGGTGGATAAAAAGGAATTTACTTAAATTTGTTTAAGTGAAATATTACGTTTTTGATTGTATGGGCTTTTAAAGATATTATTATTTTTTTTTTTAATCTGTAGCTTATTTTCTGGTGTAATGAGGTGAGGTATCTTGAAGTTGTAATATTTTAGTATTTATGCATTTCAGTTACAAGTAACAAATTTAAATGGCACAGAGTTATCATGTCTTAAATGAAAATATAATATCATAATTACAAATAAACTTGGCAATGGGTGGTTGTTGGAATGCAATGTCGTAATCAATTAGTGTTGTATTTGTTCGGAATGGATAAATCAGTAAATTTATAAAAATCTTTCAGTGTCATGGCATAAATGACGACTAAAACTTCCGTTTTAGAGCAGTGATTGTTTTTTACACACTTTTTTAACTACTGGATATTGTAGCAATTAGAATTTATTCTGTGAAAAGGGCTAATCCGAGAAAAGGAGAAAGACATACTTAACCGGTACAATCAAAATTTGGGGCCCTTGGCTGCCAAACAAAAAGAAGGAAGAGGTTTATTTGTAATACAACCATGATGCTAATGAAGATAAATTTACAGAACTTTTCATTATTTTAAAATTGAGATATTTTCAAACTTTTTCCCCACGTAAAGTTGAAAATTAAATATCAATGTTTGTTTATTAGTTGTAAAACAACATATGATGATAGGAAAACATCAAAGATATAATATTCTCTTTTAGTTGGTCAACCAGTTATCAACTTACCACATGGGATTCTGTATCTTCTGAAAGTATTGTCTTTACGATATTCATCTTCTCGGTAATGTCAGTGACAATCTGTAACAAAAGAAAACATTTATTAAACTCTTTTTAAGTTATCATCTTGCACTCATAATCCGTGCGTATACCTACCAGCCCAGTCTATTATTATCTATGTTGTATAATTCGTTACTTGGGAGTTGACTAAGCGAACATTTACCAAAATTTTTACAAGAGAACCTTTTCTTTAACAACTACTAATAACTACGATATGATTAGTTTGTATTTTGTGATCTCTGAGGTTATAATGAACATCAGCTTCGTTAGTTTCACATCCCGGTCAATCAGCTTTGTTTATTATTTACAATTTGTTTTTAAATAAATAAATGTTTCTCTTTTTTGAAACGGATGTGTTATTTTATTAGTTCCATAGTTTTTTGTTAATACTTTTATTTTTTATTGTTTTTGTACTGTGTAGTTTAGATTTCCTAAAATAGAAAATTTTATCACTAGAAATACCAGTGTAGCCGGTCTCCTGCTAGGCCTACGAGTTTGTAACAGGTAGTGATTATGAGAGAAATACCAATACAAATTTAACGGAATATAAATCCAAATCAGCAATCATTACTTTTAGGAATAGAAAACATATTAAAAATAGAATAATAATTTAGTTTGGTTAGGCTGATTACGTTTTTAGTATTCTATTAACTTACAAAGTAACAATATAATATAATATTTGTGACATGTCGCCTTTTTGGCAAAATATAAAACACAAATATTATATGACATTTGAGAAAATGTCATATAGTATAAAAAACACATTAAAACAAGACGCTAATTAAAATGTAACTAAAAGAAACAAAGCAAATCATATTAAAACAAGACTCATTTTTATTTCATATAAATAATAATACAATAGAATAATATAACATGGCATATAATATAACTTCATAAAATAAC
>JAGFPH010000547.1:320739-334575 GCA_018207615.1 Philaenus spumarius
CATTAGTGGTGGACATCAGGGAAAGATGATGACAGCTCCCAAACATTCTAATAATGTACACCACTAACATGAAAAAACAATTACTTTTCATCACTTTTCTAAAAAATTTTATAGATTCTCTATAGTTTACCTGAAAAGTATTTGAGTACCTATAAGTCCAATATTTTTTTAAAAAACTTAGTTGCAGTACTTTCTAAAAGAATGGCAGAAACGGACGTTTTAGCAACATTTTGGGGATTATCTTGAAAACTATACACATAAAACTAATTTCAACTACTTTTGACTCAAACGATACCCTCACATGACCGCATCAAAAAATATTTATTGTTTGCAGTACGGTACTAAACTTTTTTGTCTCCAAAATTTGTAGTAAAATAATTTGTTAGTTCTGATCATCGCTATATAGCTTGGTTAGCTGACTGTATAACTGTGCCAAATTTAATCAATGTGTATACAATAAATGTAAGTGTGATTTGTCCACTATAGCTTCACAACCACCCCAGCTTCCATGGGGTTTATATGGTTTGGTTTTCTTCCATTCCCGATCCAAGGTTTTTTGTTTGGAACTGTAGGGGTTGAATTCTGGGATATGGGTATCAAAACAGTGCATTGCACCAATGGACTTCTTATGGGAAGTGGGAGAAACAGCTGGGAATCAAAACTGGCCAGAATGGAAGCTTCTAGAAGCTTCCAGAATTTTCCCAGAATATTGATTTTCTGGACCATCAAAGAGACATCCTGATTTTCAATTTTCGAGAATTGGTAACGGTCTATAAAACTAGAGACCTAAAACTTGGCTCATATTAATCTCAAGTTATATAATATAGAAGAGAAAAATCATTTGCATTTCGTTTATTTGCGTCTAAGATGTAAAACATTGTTTGTAGAAAATATTTTAGGTTAAATGTGAAATGTACCTCAAACAAACTGGTGGAAATCGTGGTTTATTGCTATTACTCTGGCATAGCTGCTTATGTATGTTAGCCTAAATGGAAAACATAGATTGATTTGGTTGAAACTCATTATACCTTTTCGGACCAGTGAACTATCAATATTTACCCGGTAGGCTATGTCTTTCATTCATATCTGCGAGCCACTGCTAGAGGTAAAGATTTTATTCGTTCCAGAGATAATTAACTGCAACTGACAAACAAACAACGATCCTTAACTGGTAGTATATTTTTCGTTTTAGTTGCAAAACGCAAAAAAAAAAATAGAAAATTGCATTGAAACACTAAGTTTCCTAGTAACTACAAATTATTGTTTTGTGTTTTTACATACTAATTCATTATGTCTATAGAAATTGACAAGATATTACGTAAAACTTATTTACATGCTTTATTTATATCAATTTTTACAAGAACACTAAAATCTTTATTCATTAATACTTTTAAAATGTCAACAGTTTAAATTGTTTTACATGAATACCTTGAAAGCGTTAACATTAGAAAAAAATGTACAAGGACCTAACTAAACATATTTTCACTAACTGGACTGTAGATGGAGTGTTACCTCTATATCCAGGTCGGGAAAGGAGAATATCCTCATGGGGGGATTCTCCTTGGGCGTGTACCTGTAGAATTCCCGCTCTCCTTTGTACCACTTGACAGAGTACAGAGCATCTCCTTCTATGTTGAAGTGACAGGTCAAGAGGACTGTATCTCCTCGCAGGACGGCATAGGGTACGGACAATCGGACATCCTTCAGTCCGGTCACCAAGCACGCTGAGGACATTAAATATCGGTTAGACAAATTCATTCGCAAGTACCATGTATTCATGATGCAGGGCCTAAAACAAAATGACAAATACAGTGATGTAATTACTTTTCCCACAGACAGATCCAAGGTCTTCAGCCAATAGGGCTTATTTTGAACTCCCTAGGCAAACATGCCTGGTTTACAGCCGTTCTTGCTTTGCACTTGGAGTTTTTGGCAAAAACAGGAAAACTGTAACAGCCAATGTTGTCGAAATAATCCTTTTCCAAGTCACACTTCTTACTAGCATACACAATCTGTACATTTTTTCCTTGGATTGAAATTTTTACCCCATTGAGCTGAAGAAAAGTTTTAAACAACTAAAATCTGTCGAAATAAATAAGTGAGAATAATTTTTCCTAAAATAGAAATTAAACTTTAACGCACGTTGCATTAAGTTCAATTAAAGTTCTTGAAAAAGTGCAATTTCATTGTAAGTCTCGTAGTTTCATCATTTAACTTTATTGTTTTGTACCGATTCTAGACTTATGAAAAAAGGCTAAACCACACTTTTTAAGAGTAGTAATGGGCTGATTTCAGTTTTCTTTAAAAATCTGATTTTTAAGTCGAAGTATTATAAGCTGCATCTTTTCCTCACTACACATTTTGAAGAATATCTTTTTCAAAATATTTCAGTATTTGTTCTCCTCATGAATGATACTATCAGAATGTCTGTAAATTGCAAGACTTTTCAATAGTACACGTAGAAATGAACACCTACGTTAATGTTCAATAGTTTTATGAACACCTTGTCGTAGTATTTCTATGATAATAAAACTGGCAAAAACTTAGCAGAGATTTTATTGAACAAATTTATAAGAAGAGAAATAAATTGAGATAAAATTGTATTGTTTTTAAAATTCTCCTCAGTCAAACATTACACTTACAGCACATATTACTCACACACAAAGTGCCGTAATTATTATGTTACTATACCTTTGAGAGCCCTCTAAATCATTTAGGTTAAATTTACCAAAACTTGAATAATATTAAATTACTTAAGGGATTTAGTAATAAACTAATGATAGTTAAAATAATAATTACAAAATAATATTAAAATTAATCAGAATCTGTTATTGCAATACAAGGATTAGCAGTTTCTTGCAAAGTAAACGGTGCTTAACATGTGAATTCAGTTTGTAATGTTAGCACCATTATACATCCAAAGTTACTAAAACAATGATATAACAAAAAGAAGGTTACTAATTTATATTTTTATAATTTTCCCACTCAGTGGCGTAGCGAGGTATCGTTCGCCCTGGAGCAAAAACAATCCAGAAGCCCCTCTCCCCCCCAATTGAACCGGCAGACAGGACAAAATTAACCAATCTGTAGGCCTACCCCCCCCCCACGATATTCAAAATTCATATCATAATTTTAAAGTTATTATCGTTTTAGTTATATAAATATGTTTCAAAGCAGTAATTAGGTAAATATAACCAGTGCTAATGGTCTTAAATTTAAATTGATTTTTTTTTGTTAAAACATTTATAATATAACGTTAAATTAAACGAATAAATGATAATTTATCAAAATTGCTGTTTTTCTCACATAATACTTTTTTTGTATTCTATAAATGTCTAATATTGAAGAAACAAAATGAAAAGTTTATATTTACAGCTCTTTCAAATTCAAAATAATTTTTTTCTTTACTTTTCAAAACCTGCATTTACAATATCGGGAAAACTGGTGGACCTACTTACATAGTTTTTACCCCCTCTATAAATAACATGTTTTTGTTACTAATCAGCACTCATTACAGTAATAAAAATAAGCTATGCGCAGGACTCCACCCGAGTTAATTACGCTGTGCTAAAGCCTCACAGCCAAGCTCGTGCGTAAACCTTAAGTGCAGTTAGTTGGTCCTACTAACTGTGGTTCTTGTCACAACAGGCAGTCATAAGTATGCATCTACGACTCGTTCTAAAAATCTTGCGCTTGACTCCTAATGATAAATTTAGACGACACGTTGCATCATAATGAACTATTTCGACAATTTTCCGCCCCCTCGAGGCCAAGCGCCCTGTAGCGGCTGCTCCACTCGCTCCATGATCGCTACGCCACTGTTCCCACTTATATAATATATTACCCAGATTTTATATTTAATATTTTATAATTTTATTTTTATTTTATACCAATAATATGTGCTATCACAATTTTGAAATCTGTGACAGTTTTGGTTCAATAGTTTATTATCTACATTGGTTGTACCTTAGATTTAGCTAGAAAATTACACTTAGTGTAATTTTTGTTAATTTTGAACACATATTTACACTTTTGAAATTAACACTTTTAAGCAATCTTTTTCGAAGTACCTTGGTTTGCCAAAACCCACCAGCGACAGTGAAGGAGCAACCTTCAGAGAGCTTCCTCTCATCCTTAGTTTGCTTTCACATTTCTAATCTCAGATTGATGTGCGTGCACACAAGTGGCCAAAAATTAGTATTTTTAATGTATTTATCTGCTTGAAGGTAGAGTTTGAACACTTAATACAACTAATTTAGGATTCTTGTAAGAAATATGAATGAAAAGATAATATACAACCCATTGATTTAACACGTGCATAAAAAATTAATGTCTTTTATTTTGATGTAACTTATATTATACAACTAGGAGCTCTGCGTCCCAACGCCGCCTCGGCCTTCGACCTCAGATGGCTGCTTCGCTTCGCTCGCAGTTGGAAAATTCGATAAAGAATCTCGTTAATCTTTGGCTCGTTTGTACATAGGTGACCGAGCATAAATCAGCTGTTTTATTTGTCAGCTGACTCAAACTCATTAAACATTATCTCCATAAGATTAACATGGGAAATTTGAAGGATTGTTTGCCGGAGCTTCTTCTCGGGTGAATAGCAGCTAAACGGATAGTTGGATCTTAAATCTGATGGAAAATCATTGTTTGAAATTAAATTTTCTACAACTTTTGCGTTTAACATTTTTTGTTATCTCTTACCGTTTTCTTACAAAATGCGATCAAAGTGGAAAAGTGAAAAAATTTAAAAAATCTTTCCCGCCCAAAATGCGCTTCCAAAATTAAAAAATGTTAACTTCTGGTAATTTTCCCAAAAGTTTCTCGTCGAGAGCTTTAATTCAAGCATAAGGTTGAGGGGGGGTCGATTACGGGAAGTGCCTCATAATTAATGTCAGTCAATCAGTGTTACCGTCTAGCTTTATATAAGTAGAAGTCGTTACTATTGTTAGTTAACATAAAATACCGAAGCCATATCCTAATTATTATTGAATTATCTGAAATAACAAACCGGAAAATAAAACAAAAGTACTTATATAAATTTCATTGGGATTGTATTTCAAAGTAAATTATGATTTTTGCCTGATATATACACAGATTTCTTACACTAACTAGTTTAAACAATGCCAACTGTTACCAACCTGACAGAAGCACTAAACCGACGACGGAACTTGATTGTTTAGATGTCGCTAACATCGTGTAACGATTTATTCGGTTTGGATCATTACGGCTTCATTGAATTTATAAATCAGCTGATGGGTGGCTAGCAGCTTTGTGGTTATATTTGGCTTATCCACAGAGATCTTACGGTTGTATAAAACCTGCACAAAGTGACAATGTTAATCTATCAATGTATGTACAAGTTATTATCATCATTAACATTTTAAGACTATTTCCTAAAATATGTTTACTTTTGTATATTTATAAAACAACTGAACAAGTGAAATAATATCTATGCATATGTCAGTGTTCTATCCTCTATATCTCTCAGTGGCGGCTCCTTGTGTGGCGGCACAACCCCCAAGAAATAAAACAAAAAATGAATCACAATATTTCTTTAACTATCAGTGCATTATCAATATCAACCTCATTTCAATCCAAAATTATACGGCCAAGAATGTCCCCAAACGGTTGAAAAGCCGAAGGACATCAGCCCAACCTTCGCGCGCAGTTTCGTGGAACGCACTGCTTCTGCAATCTGCAACCAGAGTCTTATACAGTTATTAGCATTGAAACTGGTGGGGGGTTTGTAACATACAGTTATTAGCATTGAAACTGGTGGGGGTTTGTAACTTATGGGTTGCTATGACAACTCACATAAAGCCATCAGGTGTACTAAAATTCCGCAACCAGCCACCGGGGTGCTAGGTTTTTGCCAGACGAATGCCTTTTTATTCTGTCATATTTCATGTTTTGTTTAGTGAATAATACAAGGCATTTTGAGGTTATGTGTTGTTCTCGTATTTTTGCTAGCTGTGTTTGGTGTTTATTTGTTTTAGATTGTGTTAATATATTTTAGTGTGTGTGTTTGGATTCTACTAGTAATGCGGAGTGAGTAAAGTAGTATAGTACGGTACATAGTTAAATCCATTACAATAGTTCTTTTTACATTATTCTTCATAAGTTGTAGCAATTTGAGTGGGCCTAGACAGAAAGTGTAGTGTTGATTAGACGCCATACAAAAGCTGTTAATACTCTTTTCATAATTAATATTCGTGCCATTTGTGATTTAATTATAGTTTTAGTGATAGGCCATAACCTATTTCCAAAATGTTTGAACCCACTATCCCAAATCTATTTTCAAACATCCATACAATTAAAATAATAGTTTTTGAACAAAAAAGGATAGGCCAAGTTCCTAAATAGGATATGGGACGAGTTCATAAATTCTATTATGTTAATGTTATGTTTATTATAAAATTAAAATTCTGTTAAGTTTGCCCATCCAAAGAACAGACGGCTGGACTTTCTTTTTAAATGAGGTTAGTGATATTTAAACATATAATGTGCCTGATTTCTATGTTTATTCGTTCATGATTTAAATTGTTATTTTCAGTTTATTTACTATTTTATTGTAGGCTAGTAGTACCCTTAACTGAAAGCTACACATTTTTCACTTGTTTGTAATGGTAACCAAACCATTTTAATGGATTTAAGTTAAAATTTGTTGTAATTAAGACAAAAACTTATAATTCCAAGTATAATTCATCATTTATAAAATAATGTATTAAATTGCGTTCATATTCCATACCCCCCGAAAATCCTCTCCACATAATTGCAACCACCAAGTTAATAACTCACCAGCCGCCATTGATATCTCTGTGTCCAGGGCTGCCGAGAGATCATGTCAGCCAAGTCTGAAACTAGGGGGCCGGGCCCAAAGTTTTTTTTAGAATTATTGTAGAAAATGAAAAATTAAAGAACAATGAATTATTGTTCAATAATGTGGCCAAATGGGGCCCGGGCTCTCATGTATTATTTATATTTAGCCATACAAAATGTACGAAGTCAAAACTCCGGCTGAAACGCTATATGTGTTAGTACTATTAGAACATGGCCACAGTGCGAAGTGCGGTGAGAGGTAGGAGTCACACACGCGCCATCCCATTCCATCCTCTTCTCTAACAGTGTGGGGACACTGTTGTTTACTTCTTTTTTCCTTTCAGTCAGTCGATCCTGTCTGTGTGCTTGTGGTTTGCGTTTGCGTTACGATTGTTTTTGTGTTATTTTTATTGTTTTGTTTGTATCTCAATTAACTTTACGTTCGAGTTGCGTTTCGTTTTATTCAGTGTTAGTAAGTGATCGAGTTTATTACTGTAATAAAATTTTGCCTAAGTTTCTAAAAACTATCCACTTAAATACGTTGAAATATTGAAAAAATACTTGAGTTAATTTTTTATATTAAAAGTTTATTTCATTTCATTTTTAAAACAGGAAAATTGTTATTACTTTCAAAGTTCAAAGCAGATGGCAGTCAATGAAATCAAAAAATTTAACCCTTTTTATCTTGTTTCAATTTTTTGACGTTATTCTTATATGGTATGAGTAAAGAGACACTATAATATTATTACCATTATAATAATTAATAACTGTAACTGCTCAATTATATTTCATTTGAATTGTGTTTAGTTTGTTGGTACAGTTTTAAAGCTGTTTTTTGTGTGTGTGGTTTACAAATGAGGAGGTAAAATGCAAAACCTTACATGTCCAAAAATTAAAAAAATCAAGTTAGGCTCTGATTCTTTTAATACTTAATAAAAGCCACTATTATTTCTCACAAAGTTCAATCAAAACCCCACATAACACATTTAAAATGCATACTTAAAATTAGGCTTTCAAACAAAACCTCACTTATTTTGCAGCCAGTTCCAAGCAAAACCTCACATGTGCTATTTAGCCAATAGGAATGGTTTTTGCAGGTCACGTGACCCACCATTTTGTAAACTGTAGCAAGTAGCTGTTGTGTTTGGTTGCAAGTTATGTTCAGAGAACATTGTATTGTGCAACAGGTAGTTAGTGTCGTTTTAAATTTCATGTTTAAATTTTTTTTAAACTTAATAAACTGTCAAAATTTACAAGAAAAAGTACTTATTAAAAAACAAACAGTAGGCCTAAGTTTTATTAATAATAATCTTTTTAACAATGCCTAAGTGTAATATTTCCTATTTTATAATAATCAGTGTTTTATCGTTGATAACCTATTTTACTGTACTTAAAAATAGAACATTTTTGTTATTTTATTTTGTTTCTGATTCAAAAATACTGTTAAAAAATTATCTTAACTCTAGTTTATGACACAACTTAATTTTTTATAAAATAATTTCATTCAAAACCACACAAAATATAGATTTATTCCAAGCAAATGCTCACATGTCCATGCAATTCAAACAAAACCTCACTTGTCCAAAATTGAAACTTATTATTTAATAAACCTGAGGCCTTTTAGCGGGGAAAGCCTTCAGTTACTCACATTGAACATAGGAAAAATGTGTTCAGCAACTCAGTCATAGTTTATATGGTTGTGGTAATTATACATACGTTTTTTGCTCCTACTGGAAATTTTGATTTGATGGACATGTGAGGTTTTGCATTTTACCTCCTCAAATGTTGATTTTGTACCGAGTTGAATACAAAAATGTACTGTATAAATATGTACGTAAATATTTGGATTAGTAAATTTTGATTTCTGGATTTTACATCTGAATTCAAAACAAACAAAAACTACTAAGGATCCTGGCCCTTTACTCTGTAGTCAAAGTGTGAACTAAACAAAATCAATATAAAAATGTAACAATTTAACAGTGTAAGACTAAATTGTAGTTGTAGTTAACAGATTGAAAAAATAAATCATATTTCTATTAAAAAAACAAAAACAAACAAATAGCTTATTAGCTTAAATAACATCTGATTTTCAGATGTTTAGTTTTCGAACATTTCAGGGACTAGATACGAACTCCTCTCCTCCCTAGCCATGGTAAGGGAGGCCCAAAGACCTTTATACTTGGGGAACGGCCTGGCTCTTGGCGGCCATGTCTGTGTCACAGAGTATTGGGGTTGTACATAGATTCACCCCTCGAAAAGAGCTGGAATCACAGGCATACTTTTAAAGCCATCGTATAGCTGGCTAAATAAGTGCCTGACTATGTGGCTTGACCTGGAGGTAGTTAGAAAAAAAGAGACCAACTGCCTTCGGTTTTTTAAAAGTATATCCCATACGGTGGTGCACTTAACAAGAGGGATTTGGCATCATCGTGGTAAAGAGATAAACAACACTTTATAATTTTGTGAAGCTCACACCCTCTGTTCTGTAAAGTTGATTTGAACTTGCTCATCGAGATCTATGTGGAGTCACTGTTCTAGAACCAGCCACTTTGTTAATCCTTGGTCAGGAAGTGTTCGCAGCGTCAAAAAAAATCGGATTCTTCTTCACAGTTGTGTAGGGTTCCTGACGGATTTTCATCCATACGGGAAAAAGGGAGCTCTGGGTCTTATGGTACTGGGGTAGGGAATTAACCTCAGTGTGATTTGTATACTCGTGTCAGAATTTCATCCGAAAAAGCATAACACAAGATGCTGGCTCAAAGATCCTGTGAATAATATCCATTCAAACAGTGCAAAGAGGCTTTGTTCAGCTTGGACTGATGTGTGTGAAAGGGGTTGTGAAAGGTGAAAGAGGTAGCTTCTCATTCCCCTGATTTAGGTTGCCAGCTCCTAAATTGGTTATTATTCGTAATACCAAAGAAGATTGGAACCTGTCAAAGATGTTTTCTTTCATAATTAACAAAGCAAATAATGGAAGAGCCGGAGTGGTAAATTCTATCCACCATTTGCAAAATGGAACTCTCCTGGTAGAAACTGTTAGTTGAAGTGAAACTTCTTTAGGCTCAACAGGGCAAATTTGCCTGTATCAGATGGAAAGTGAAATGCTTACCCTTCTCCCACTTCAACCGGCAGTTGAAAGGAAAGAGTGGAAGAATCGATTGACAAGGATGCGCAATGTGAGAAGAAAGAGAGATAATCATTTCTACTCTCTCCGTCGCATAAGTCATAGACAGACTACGCGCATGCGCTTCTTGTACTGTGTTAAAAAGTAGCATAGGGAACCAGAAGAAGATTAATGCTTATGCTGTATATTAGCTGAACACGTTTTAATATTTAATTTTTATTAAAGTACCGAATTAAAGCTAATTGATGAAATTAGCTGTTAAATGTTTGAATCTTTTTTATTGTTTTTAATTCTTGTTATTGTTCACTTCGTTCTTCTACAAAAAACAAACAATGTCGAACTGAGTCTATGCTGTCTGAACTTTTCAACATGGTAAATTTACAGAGCCTATAATTTAATATTTTACTCAAAAACCTGAAATACATTTTGGAAAACAAAACAAAAAATTGTACATTTTAATCATAAGCTTACTTGAATTGATTATTTTATTCCCAATATTTTACATTCATTAAAGCAAAACTATAATATTCTTCACTTTGAAATTCATTCAATTTTTCATCGTCAGTAGGCTACATTTATAAATTAATGGAAGTTGAAACTTTTATGATAAAATAGCAATAATTCATACCAAGAGTCCAAATAGTGATAGTTTAGCGTTTAGAATATTGTGTTATGTATGTATGCCTAATTTGTTTCTTAGCTATCAAGAAGGAAGGAAACAAAATTGATAAATTAATAAATTTTTCATTATTCCACCATTTTGTTTCTGCAAGTATTGTACTGCTAAAATATGTTCACAGAAAATTTTTAAAGCCTCTATTGTGGGATGTGTAAAGTTTCAAAAATATTGATGTATTAATGGGCAAGCTATATAAAATCAAACGTTAAACCTCTTCGTGGGAAACCCAGTAGTATATCGAGTGCAAAGTGAGCATTGCATAAAATCAACTGTTTCTAGAACCTAAAAGTTTTACTTCTAGGTTTTTTTATGGTATTTCAAGTTTTAATCGATTTTGGGGGGAACCAGCCGGGATATATAGTTCGTGTAAAAAAACAAAAATGTGTAGAATAATGTTCTAAATTGATTTTACTTTCTCACTATACTATAGTATAGAGAAAGTAGGCCCTATAGTGATCGCAAAAAAAATCAATGTTGAGATTTTTGTGGAAATATCCGTTTTGGGACCCCCTGAGTCCAAAAAAGTGGTTTTTACAAAATGTCTGCCTGTATGTCTGTATGGATGTCGTATGTATACAAAGCTAGAGCGAAAACTATTCGATCGATTTCGAACAAATTTGCACAAAACATGTTAATTAGGTCTATATAGATGCACGAAAAAGGATTTTGAAAACAACTCCCTTTTTTGGCCAAAAAACCCCCAAAATATCAGTTATTTTTTTATAAAAAAACGGCTCTAACGATGTTGATAAAATTTGGCTTATTTGTAGCCCTTAATGTACCCTACCGTATGCAGAAAACCGTATCTTTCTAAAAATTCTTGTTTAGGTAATAATAATAATAACAACTGATTTTTGAGGTTTTTTGGCGAAAAAGGAGGTTATATTTCAAAATTTTTCAAAATCTTTTTTCGTGCATCTATACAGGCCTAATAGACGTGTTTTGTGAAAATTTGTTCGAAATCGATCGAATAAGTTTCTCTCTAGCTAATAATAATAATATTTACTAGTGGACCGGGCAATGTTTCGCTATTGCTTCATTTACCTAACCTAAAATTATATTCAGTTTTTGATCCAAATCAGTTGTTGATCAAAATCAGCTGTTGATCAAAATCAGCTGTTTAAGCTTTTCATACGAACAGCTGTTTTTTGTGCCCCTGATAAAATCAAAAGAAATCTTTCTTCTTCTTCCTTAAGATTGACCTTCCATAAGATTAACATGGCAACTTTGAGGGCCACTGGGGCGAAGCCCTTAACATACATTGAGCTCATTTTAAGGGAAGCACAACTTCAGAGTGAGCTCTGTAAAATGACACCAAAAACATCAAAATCTGTTAAAAACTCTAGGAGGAGTTCTACTCACAAAATAACCCCTAGCAAATTAATTATGTATAGATATGTATGTGTTCGCACACTAAAGGCCGCATTTTACGTGAGATTAATATGATGAAAGGTAGCGGAATGACTTTAGATGTAGCGTACTCTGAATTTGTATGATATTCTTCCATAAAACAATTCCAACCTTTGAATTTCTTTTAATATGCGTATTTTGAATATGCCCATGTTAAATCAGATAGTGAAATTTCCAATGCACTTTTGTCGATTATACTTGAAATGTCGTCAATTATGACTGCTTTCAATCCATCTGAATTTTTTTCTGAAAAGTTTGTATACAAAAAATAGTCAATAATATCAATATTATGAAGAACATGTGCGATATTTTATCGATAAAATATAATTTGACACTGTATACGAAATTTTAATTTAGGATTAATCCATTTTATCATGTAGAATAGGATAAATATTCCTTTACGATAAATATTCATGTACATTGCAAAATAGAATAGACTTGAATTTTGTTACATTGCATTTTCTATGAGTGCCTTATCGTTTTTCCAAACTATCCGATGGTTGGAATTATTATTTATACTATTTATTTAAGTTCAACTATTAAGGGTTACTTTTGGGGAATTTTCACCTCTGAATTTCTAAAACCTTGGCCATGTTGAATTTTTTAAATAAAATTGTTATTTTTGTTGAAAAGCCGACTCTACTATTTTGTCAATAATATCAATATTATGAAGAACATAAGCCATATTTACATGTCAAAATATAATTTGACACTGTAGGCCTATGTATACGAAATTTTAAGTTTTTGCAAAATCTAAGATTTTAGTTTTTCCTAGTTTTGATATCTTAAAATTAGAAAAAAATGTATTCAATTTTTTTCCATAAAGTTGATAAAACGACGAAGAGAATGAATCCAAAATCAACTTTTTTTAATAAAAACCCTGCTTCACAGATTTTTTTGAATTTGACCTCATATTTGTCAAAAAAACTTAAAAATCGCAAAATTGAATAATTATTTTTTTACAAAAAACATTAGCTTATTTGAACCATTAAAAGACACATTTTCCCTAAACAGTTTTTAAATTAAAGTACTTTTGAACGAGAAAAACAACAATTCCGTAAAAAATGTATATCCATTTATCCCGAGATTTTGAGGTTATATCAAAAAAAATTAAATTTGAAAGTTTCTTATTTTTTCATGTTCTACAATTTGGAATCAAGAAATATTTTATTTATTTCAATTAAAAAAGTTACACCTTTTCACCCCTACCATTTCAACCCTTATCATTACTTACCCCTAATCGACTGTAGGAATTGCAGATGGATTGGTCCTGAGCCGGTTAAAATCATTTTCAGCTATATTTAGAGCTGTTTCCATTTTTTCCATCAGAATCCTTAATTTGATTGGACTATTTCTCAAATAGTTAGTTGAAACCCTAAAATATATAAATTTAAATTTGGAAATTCGTCCAACTCACGTCAGTGGTTCAGCTGCATGGTCAAATTATTTTGTAACGGTTTTATTCGCAACCTGCATCTGCAGAATGTTCTTAATTATTTGAATGTCAAATCCCTGTTTCTAGAAATGAGCTGTTCGAGGTTTGGAAATGTAAAAATAATCTCTGTGACCTTCGAGTATTTATGTTTTCAGTTAGGAATCCTAAATGAAGAAGGTTACTATCAAAATTAAAAACTAATTCAAGCATTTTACTTCTCAATTACAAACTAAGTGAAGAAACCTTTCCAGGTTTTACTGATCTACATGTATGCATTCACTTCTTGTTTCATCTAATGCTTTGATATCGGCCATTTCGAGTTATCGAAATCCTGTAGCATTTAAACATTTCAAAACGAAAAAA
>JAGFPH010000547.1:335980-352696 GCA_018207615.1 Philaenus spumarius
TTTTTTAAACCCTTTCTTAGTGAGCTCCTATGGCCCTAGAGGAAGCTACATACCAAATTTCGTTCCAATCCGTTTGGTGGTTTTGGAGAAATCGTGATTTAGTAACTTTGACCCCCAAACACCCCCTAAGATTTCGAATTTTTTGAAACCCTTTCTTAGTGAGCTCCTATAGCCATAGAGGAAGCTACATATCAAATTTAATTCCATCCTTTCAGTAGTTTTAGAAAAATCGTGATTTAGTCATTTTGTCCAACCCCCCAAACCCTCTTAAAATTTCGAATTTTTTGAAACCCTTTCTTAGTGAGCTCCTATAGCCATAGAGGAAGCTACATACCAAATTTCGTTCCAATCCGTTTGGTGGTTTTGGAGAAATCGTGATTTAGTAACCCCCAAACCCCCCTAAGATTTCGAATCTTTTGAAACCCTTTCTTAGTGAGCACCTAAAGGAAGCTACATACCAACTTTCGTTCCAATCCGTTCCGTAGTTTTTGAGATTTCGTGATGAGTCAGTAAGTGAGTGGTATTTGGCTTTTATATAAATAGAGATTTGTATACAATTAATTGACTGTTTTACATACAATTACACGCGTTTCGGTTTCGCGTGTCAATTTTTGGAGGGCTACCCACGGATAAATCGTATTCTATAATAAAGGATTACAGATAGTATGAAACCAGAAACAATGTATCGTAGTTGTCATAGTTAAGTCCAAGGGAACTCCTGCGCCACTGTAATTCTCTTGGATTCTTTGTGGTATTTAACTTGTTTTGTTTAAACACTGAATACTGATAAAAGAAACAAAAAGAGAAATTTCAGTTAAAGACTTGTATCCTTCTCTTTTTATCATCCTACTGTTTGGTCACGTGATCCATCACATAATGTTGACAGCAAATCGTTAGTAATACAATAAATCAAACATCTATGACAGCACTGTCTGTGGCGAAGAAACCGACTTAAGTGATGAAACTGCTTTACAAGATCTTAAAGGCAGAGGTAATACAGAAGAACAATACGTTTAAGTTCTGATCGTTGGCGGATCCAGCAAAAATTGTTCCGGCATTAAAAGTTTCAAAAAATAAGATACAAATGACTACTTTTTATCTATGTATTCTCGTTAAATGTTAGTACCAGGAGACCGAGCTAAAGCTCGATTATAAGCAGGGCTATGATTTCAATAATAAATATTGGATTATTGAGTTTTGAGGTTAGGCCTATAACATTAAACAACTAAATAAAGGGTATGTTTATTTAGCAGAAGTATTCGTTGCCATGGTAACTATAAATAGATACAACATTAGGCTTACCTCTAATAAAATACAGTTTAAAAGAAAACAGATGATTATTGTAATGGCATTGAAAACATTTGCATCAGCTGTGCTTCGTTTAAAAGAAAACAGATGGTTATTGTAATGACATTGAAAACATTTGCATCAGCTGTGCTTTGTATTGTTTAAAATGGACAAATTTCACTTTTTAATTTAATAAAAAGACGTAGAAAACGAATTTTCCCAGACTGGTGACCATTTCCAATCGATTTCTCGTGGCCAAAAGCCCCATATAAAATCAAAAAATCAAAAATCCCTAGACGGAGATTCCAGATCTATTTAGCAGACAATTATCTCTCGCTTTAGAAGATAAGATTACATTTAATTCAATCACGCAACTGAACCGCTGACGTGAGATAAGCGATTTTACAAAATGAAGATTATATGTTTTAGAGTTTCAACCGAATATTTAGGAAATTGGTCTTTTCACGAATGATCTGAATAGGTGAATGAATGTAAGAAATGTATTAGTCGAATTTGTTCGCACCTCAGCCCCGGCTTTGCGAGTTGGAACTCGACTTGCGGCCTCGGATTATGGACTGCTTGGCTTCGCGAGTTTGCACCCCGACAGTCGACCTTGGACCAGAATCTGTCCCAACGTGGATCTAAACCGGGTACTTACGTTTTGAGGAAACGAGACGGGCTATAAGGTCGTGTAAGAAAACAAAATATGGAGAATAAGCACCTATATTTATTTTTGTAGATAAGACTTTTATAAAACCTCAACAAAATTTAATTTTAGTATGAAAAAATTCATGCTGTCGGTTGTTGGTTTTTTTGGCTAACGAACTCGGTCCGACTGACTTAGAAAACCAATATGTGTACCAAATTTGAACCAAATCGGACATAAAATGCCACAAAAGACATAAATACATACACATGTATAACATTTTTATTGACCGCCAAAACGTATTTCCGGGACCGTGTTCTGTGCTCATTGACCACTCCAGACCTAAAATCTCACCATAAGAGTTATTGCAATAGCTCATCTTTCCTGAGGAAATTCGCTAAATGTAAGCGTCGTGTGTTCGTGCGTACCGCTTTACTCCTAAACCCACCCCCTGGCTTGAACCAGTTTCGCTTTGAAACTGCAAGGGTTGGGTTCGAAGATGTGAGTGAAGAGCGCATCACACCTATTTACTTTTAATGTGACGTCGATGAAGCAGCAGAGAATCGAGTGCCGAGACTGCCCGGAATGCTCTGGACGCTTTCTAGTGTAACATTTCTAATGTTTCTGAGGGCGGAGCGTTCTAGTGTAAAATAAGATCAAACAGCAGTTTGTAAAAACACTAACAATAACACAAACTTTCCGTTACCGTATATTACAAAATATATTCTGAAAAAATATCTAAAGATAATTCATACAAGTCTTCGATGGAACTTGTATGCCCACTAATGGTCTTCCAGGACATGCCTAATCTGCAGGTAGCTATGAGTTAACATTTCAATTTATAATACACACAACTTCTACAAGAACTTTGTTAGATATTTATGTTTTTTAGCGAATTTCCATAGGAAAAATGAGCTATTGCAGTGGCCCTTATGGTGAGACCCAAGGTCGGGAGTAGCCAATGAGCACCGATCATGGTCCCCAGTACACGTTTTGGGATGTCATTAAAATTCATATATATATTTGTATATATATATATATATATATATATGTATATATGTGTTCGCACTCTAGCGGTCGCATTTTAAGTCCGATTTGGTCCAAATTTGGTACACGTGTTGGTTGTGTAAGTGGCTCGGACGAGTTCGTTAGCCAAAAAAATCCAACAACCGGAAGTAAGTTTTTTGACCGGAAGTAACTATTTTTTGAAATTTTTACTAAGAGAATGATTTTTTTTAGAGTTTTTTCTAAAAATATAAATGTAAGATGTTATTCTGCACATTTTTTTTTTTACGCGACCTTATAGCTCGCTTGGTTCCCCCAAAATCGATCAAAACGTGAAATACCATAGAAGTACCCGGTTCAAAGCCATGTGGTGGATTCTACCGTGGGGCTGGCGTGCGAAGCACGCAATGCTTTGTGTGTTGAAAATACCCCTAATACGAGGTTTGGCGTGCGAAGCACGCAATGCATTGTGTATTGAAGACAATCCCAATATGTGGAATGGCGTGCGAAGCACGCAATGCATTGTGTATTGAAGACAATCCCAATATGTGGAATGGCGTGCGAAGCACGCAATGCATTGTGAATTGAAGACAATCCCAATAAGTGGAATGGCGTGCGAAGCACGCAATGCTTTGTGTTATTGAAGATACTCCCAATATGCGGAATGGCGTGCGAACCATTTTTCAGCTATTCAGCACCGTCGTGAATAGACCTATTTCCCAAATTGTTGGTCGAAACCCTAAAATATCGGTCTATAAACTTTATTTTGGATATTTGCTCAACTCACGTCAGCGGTTCAGCTGCGTGGTCGAATTATTTTAAATTGTAGAGTTGACTGTCCACCTCAAACAAGTTAAGTCAAACGGGACAATGCGAATGGAACGGAAATGTGTGTTGATTAAGACAAAGGCACTTGGATCTGAGTAGGATGGTGGTATTACATATACATAATGTAAGACAGAAACAGACTTAGTCATGACATAACCAATAATTAGAATTACGGCATGCATTGTAAGTTCACCATTAATATTATTTAAATACTCAACATTTCAAATACATTTTGATATTAAAAACTAAAGGAAGCAATATAATATGTAACACCAGATGTTTGACTTATAATACAGTACGCCTTTTGTTTTCTTTTACCTAATCTAAAAAAAACATTTTTCGTTGATTTTTTTTTTATTTACTTATTTTGCTAGCCTAACCTAAAAAAAGCTGTTGGTTGTGAAGAATAATAAACTTATTCTAAATTTGCTAAGTTGATTCCTATGGTAATGAATGTAAATGCATTCAACAAAATATATTATTTTGCTCTATTTTGATCCGAATCAGCTTTTTTATCTGTTATATGGCTGGGATTAAACCCCTGAATTTTCACTATTTTTACGCTTAAAAATACAAATTTTGCTAAATCCTTTCTTAGTGAGCCTCTATGACCTCATAAAAATATACCTTTAACGTTTCGTATTTGTATTTTAAGTAGTTTTTGCTCAAAGTTGATTCTAAGTCAGTCAGTAATTCAGTCAGTCAATTAGTCAGTCAGTCAGTCAGTAATTCAGTCACTCAATTAGTCAGTCATTCAGTCAGGACAAATTCTCTCATGTATATAGATTTTATCGTACCGTTTTAGTTTTATTGTTCCGGAACAAGTCTAAGTTGGTCGTTAAGAGTTAACATTTAAATTTATAATACACAAAACGTCTACAAGAACGTACGTTAGATATTTAGGTTTTTAATATTTTGGATTTTGGAGTGACAGTCTAACTGAAACAAGTTAAGTCATCGGGATATTAATTTAATACTATTTAAATCCAGAGCAAGGAACTAGCATATTAGATTGCCAACACTCTGGGCTATAAACTTTTCGTTGGGGCTATGAAGTCTATAGACACGATGAATGTTTACCCATCGATTTCCGCTTCTCCCACTCTCTCTCCTATTTCATATCTTCACTGTCTGTTCGAAGTGTAACATTTTTTTAAACCTATAGGATAGGAAATCTTGGGGACTAAATGAGCAGATGACGCGAGGAACGTCTCGTAGTGTAACGCTTGAAGATGTGTGGAACGTCTCGTCGCGTAACACTCGTTTGCTAATTTCAATTTACGGTCGGGTAAACTCGGGGTACACAAACACAAATAGGGAACAGGAAATCTGGGGATTAAATGAGCATATGACGTGAGGAACGTCTCGTAGTTTAACGCTTGAAGATGTATGGAACGTCTCGTCGCGTAACACTTTTCTGCTAATTTCAATTTACGGTCGGGTAAACTCGGGGTACACAAACACAAATAGGGAACAGGAAATCTTGGTGATTAAATGAGCAGATGACGCGAGGAACGTCTCGTAGTGTAACGCTTGAAGATTTATGGAACGTCTCGTCACGTAACACTCGTTTGCTAATTTCAATTTACGGTCGGGTAAACTCGGGGTACACAAACACAAATAGGGAACAGGAAATCTTGGGGATTAAATGAGCAGATGACGCGAGGAACGTCTCGTAGTGTAACGCTTGAAGATGTATGGAACGTCTCGTCGCGTAACACTCGTTTGCTAATTTCAATTTACGGTCGAGTCGGTGTACTATAAGTACAAACTTCTTATATACACTCATATTAGAAATTTTTTGTGCATTATAGCAACCGATTGTATACATTAAAAGTTCTTCCGGTTTCTAGAATCAATAAATTCAAAAAAAATGTTGGTTATGGCCAGCCTAGGCCATTATACAAAACTAGGACTTCACCTGTAAATTTGATACGGAATTATAAAAAAATTAATTTAAGTTTTGTAATTTTATTTGATGGCTAAAAATAATGTAGGCCTACACCAAACAAGAGTCGATTGTTACATGAACAATTATTATTCCCACATTTTGGATCTATAAGTACGGCAATATAGAATTTATAAATGTAAGAAGTATTCTTATTTGTTGTAAGCCTACAATATATAAAATAGTTTATGAAAACCAACGCCTACTTATCATTGTATTAATACGTGAACATCGAAAATTGAAGTACCTATTTGTAGTGTTTTTTTTTATAAAAGAAGCTGATATACTGTGCCACAGATGTGCACAGAAAAAGTAATGTGTGTATGTTGCCGTTATTCCAGAAAAAAATAACCTAGGCCTAACCTAAAATTCTCTAGCTAAGCTGGTTAACCGGTCAGCTGTTTTATCAGTTATTTTGTGCTGTTGGTTGCTATGTCAATCAATGTAAAAATATATTTTCTTACTGCTGTTTACCTAAGTACGTCTTTGCACACTCACAGCAGTGCGTAAACTAAACTTCGTGTGTTCAGCGTCAAGTAATTATACCTCTTTGTATTACTTTACCGCACGGCTAAAAAGCTGGCATGAGGTAAAGTAATAGACCTACTTTTCGCACTCCGGCTGTTTACTTTGCGCACGTACGCAAAATAATCAGCTGATGTAGTCTATTTGATGTAGTCTGATGTACTCGATAAACATTCAGAGGTTTATTTCGTGCGACAAACTCAACTTTGCACCCTAGATACACAAATAACTATTTTCATACACAGATGATTTTCCATACAGAACGGTTCAAACAATTAAATGAAAGCATTTTCATCACATTTTTATGGTTGTATGACCCTAATATTCCTGCACGGGAACATATATTTTTTAATGTACAAACGAATAATGGCGTTTTTTCTATTTCTTTCAAATTTATTTGTAGAATTATTCTACCGTTTAATAGTTGAACTGTTTACTTCTAAGGAATGTCATATCTGTACTAAATATTTATCATTAATTCCATCAAGTTTCCTCTTTGCTTTTTCCGCTCTTTTCCACATAGTGTTAAGGTACGAATTAAGGATTTGCATGCAAATAAATTCCAATTATGTAAAAAACAATTTGAATTTTGTTACTTTGCAATCACAGTTTGACCACAGGAGATACTAGTTAGGGAATTTCCGTAGGAAAAATGAGCTATTGCAGTGGCCCTTATGGTGAGACCCAAGGTCGGGAGTAGCAAATGAGCACCAATCATGGTCCCCAGAACACGTTTTGGGGTGTCATTAAAATTCATATATATATGTATATATGTGTTCGCACTCTAGCGGCCGCATTTTAAGTCCGATTTGGTCCAAATTTGATACTCATGTTGGTTGTCCATGTCGCTCGGACGAGTTCGTTAGCCAAAAAAATCCAACAACCGGAAGTATGTTTTTGACCGGAAGTAACTATTTTTTGAGATTTTTACTACAAAAATGAAATTGTTTTAGAATTTTTCTAAAAATGTAAATGTAGGATGTTATTCTGCACATTTTGTTTTTTACGCGACCTTATAGCTCGCTTCGTTCCCCCAAAATCGATCAAAACGTAAAATACCATAAAAGTACCCGGTTCGAAGCCAAGTGGTGCAAACTCGCGAGGCCTCTAGGCGCAAACAAATTCTACTAATATATTGCGTACACACAGACAGCTGTTCAACGCCTTCGTGAGTAGTCCTATTTACAAAATTGTTGGTTGAAACCCTAAAACATAGGCGTATAAACTTAATTTTGGAAATTTGCTCAGCTCACGTCAGTGGTCCAGCTGCGTGGTCGAATTATATTTATAATTGTGAACTGCTGTGTTTATACGAGAAATAATTGTTACTAATATAACAATCGACTCTTTTTTACGTAGGCCTAGATTATTTCAAAAGTATAATAATTTATGAAATCCTAGGCCCAATTCAAACAATTATAATTATGTATTGCTGTACTAATTATAGATCTAGAATAATATTATCAATAATATTAATTTACTTTATAAGCTACTGGGAAGTTGACCGTGGATACCTCATGGGTCGCACATTTTATTTTAATTTTTAAATCATAATAGTTCTTTTCTTTCAAATTTAAACTAGCAATTCCGAAAAAAATAGTTAAAATTATGAAAGAGTTACCGAAAACGGGGAGTAGAACGGCATAAAGAAGTATTTTTTAAAAAACAAGTTTATCTTAATATACGTATTTACAAAGTTACCTTCTACATCAGCTGAGATCACGACTATATCGGCGCACAGCGGAGCGGCGACTAAACTGTTCGCAACATTTAAAGTAACATCACGCATGCGCGGAGTAAAACCATTCACAACCTATAATTAAAGTGATTTATTTGTTTTCATTTAGCACAAAGTCCCTTCAGAAAATATTTTAAACGATAAGGCAATACGAACGAGCAACAAATTGATTGTTGTTTCACACTATTCGGTGTATGTACGGTTTGTTTCCTGCGCAAGCTCAGTGTTCTAGAAGTAAATGTTGTGTTGTTATGTAGCGTGAACAAGTTATTACTATTATTAAAGGAAACTTATTTTAAATAGTTAAACGAATGTTTTCTAACGACTGTAGTAAAATCAAGACAGAGTCCTTTTATGTTCCACCCGACCCTCTCAAATGTTCGTGATTTATTAAACTGACATAAAATTAACGAACTTTTAGGAATGAAACGCCAAAATAAAATTGACATATATTTTTAATTTATCGTAGAAACATCTAAATTTAATTTCTTGTGTTTAACCCCAGACGCAAACAGAGGGGAGTTATAAGCCTAATCTGGTATCTGTCTGTGGCATCGTAGCTCCCAAAGGGATGAACCGATTTTGATCTAGCTTTTGAAGTGTAAACTTCCAAAGGCGCTCCTCGTCTAAAAATTGCGGGTGGGGAATCGGATTTTACCGTCAAGCTTTTTCGTCACGCGTCGCCCTCTACTTTATTGACCGAGCGAAGCGAGGTCTCCGTTTTAACTCGACCGTTCGGCATTTCGTCTGTGTGTCTGTATGTCTGTGTGTCTGTCTCACGATTACGGCCAAACGCCTTGACCGATTTTGATGATTTTTGGCATGAATGTTCCTTATTCCTAGGCCAAGCCATGTATATATAAGGTTTTTTCCATTTTTCATTTTTAACCCCTTAAATTAAATAAAAAATGGCGGCCGCACCGTTTTTCTCAGTGTAAGCTTTTTTCCAAAGCCAGTTTTTGGCTTAACCGTAAGTTGAATTTAAAAACTAATGACATTTTGCTAGTAGAAAATTTGATTTTAAAGAAAATTGTATCCTTGATTTTTTTCTGTATCTCTAACGGTAAGCTCACAAAATGGCCTTAAACTTCAAATTTGTTAAAAATCGTTTTTGTATTTCAACCAGGTTTTATACGTTTATTCTAAACCAATCCAAAAGTGTTGCATAGCTTTTTTGTAGATAAAGGTTCAAACAATTCATATATGCCAGTGAAAAAATGATTGAAGTAAAATTAACAAAGTTATTAGATCAAGAAACATTTATTCGGTAACGAAAGGAAAATGTTCAACTTTAGGCCTACATAAAAAGTAGTAAAAATTATTGTAATTTTTTTCATAAATGTAAAAACGTTTCGTAGCCTAATTTAGTTCTAAATAGAATTATATAAAAATATTTATCAATTTCAAATTTCTTATTTTGAAAACACCAGTTTTTATGTTTCTACTACAAGACTGCTACCAAAACTAGGCCTGTTTTGAATAGTAATTTAGGAATATATCATTTGCAAAAAATGGCATATAATAATAAGAAAGTGTAGGGGATAAGAAAGGGTAGAGAATAAATCAAAGAATTAAACTGAATACTTGTAAATTTCATAAAAGTATTTGACTTAGCTTTACTTGAATTACAAAATGAGAAGAAACAAATGAAACCGCTCGGCGATAAAGGACATACAAAAAATGACCGTGGGAAGTGTTGGTACATGGGTTGAGAATAAAGTTGAGATCACATCACGACGTTTTAACATCGTTTGTTTTCATTATTTCTAATATTGGAATATGATATGGAAGTTATGGAACTGTAAATACATTGTTAAGTTTTGGTTACTTAAGTATGTAAATATTTAATTATGTGTAGTTTTAAATATCAGTAAACAATTGGTTTTCTTTTATAAGTTATAACACATAAGATTTAATTCCATGTGTTTTTAAGCCGGTTAAAATTTGTTTTTAACTTTTGAGGTGGTCATAATAGGCCAGTCTTGGTTTGGAAATAAACAAATTCTTTCTCTTCTTTAAAAATAATTCTTAAGTTGTTTGACTTTTGGAACAACTGCCGTTGTTTGAATAAGTAGGCCTAAATACAATAACTAATAATTGCTAAAACTAGGAAACTTAACACTTGTCTTGAAGGCGACTTAGCAAAAGCTGCCGTACGAACAAAACCGAATGCTGTACGTAGTGTAAAAGCTTGTACTAGGGGTCACGTACGCCGTACGCCACTCAGCCTAAGGTCGCCATTCGGTTGCCGTGGACGGCTGTTACACGGCAAGGCGAATGCATTTTCTTGCAGCCACTAAAAATTTCGCTGTACTGTTTTTTGCCGTACGGACAAAAGCGAATAGTATGCGAAGAGTTTAAGACCTGTTTCACACATATGTAGTTCCATTCGGTTCAGTTCGTTTGCAACCGAAAACAAATGAAACCCCTTCACACTTACACGGTTCTCATACGGATCGCATTAGGTTTTGTATTTTCTTCCGTACACGCAACAGTGATCATGGAGAGGAGGCAAGTTCTTGCCATGTTGTTTCTTTATGGAAAAATTAAAAAGCGAAGGAGGAATACTGGAATTCATTGGGAGAGCATTCTACACCATTTTCCCGAAGCTGAGAGTAGCACGAAGACTTGTAATTACTTCAACTAAATCATTTTAATTTCGTGACACGTGAAGCTAAAGAACCGTCTTCAACGCATAGGTTACATTTATAAGGGAAATAAAAAGTAATATTTTGTTAGAAAAAATAAAATTTGATTTTAAATGAATGTAATTGGTTATTTTTATATATAAAATAACGCTCCAAATTGTTTAAACAGTTACTATGCAAAATTAATATATCTACCTGAAGTCCCCTTGTTAATCTACATGCCATTAACTGTAATTTTATACATTCCAAAGCTTAAAGTTTTAAAATGTCGAAATTAAAAATGTTAAAAAAATGCAATTTTCCGTGTTTAAAAAATGTTCGTCTTAGACAAAAAAACATAGATTAAGATTTAGAAAGTCTAATTTTAAAGGTTTTAAAATTTACTACAACTTTTCCATTGAAAGTATAGCGTTTCATCAAATGATTTACAAAATATAAGCGAAAAATCCCTCAAAAAAGACACATTTTTAACGGTTTTAATTGTTTAAAAAATTCTAGAATAAAACGTCATTGTTTCCGAAGGTGGTTTGTTCATATGCAAACTATTCCTCAAGTTATAACGCAATCGGTTTGATGTTAAATTTTTTAGCATAAGCAAACATCTCTACTGATTGGTCAATAGAACCAAAGCTAATAGGCGAAATCAACTGTTATATATTTAAATCGTTAACTACTGTTCTAAATTCTTTTTAGTTTCACTTCTAACGCGCTACAGTCTCATACCATAAATTTTCTTAAATGATTGGATGTATAACATTATATCATCGCTTTCTTTCCTTTTTTTATGGTATCCTGTTTCTTCACACTTAACAAGGCGTTGGGTAGGCAATCTGACAGCAGTAGTGTCTTTGCATACATCAAGGGGTTAGTCAGTGCGTTTTTAGTTCATTAAAATTATTTAAAAAAAATAAACGGTACCAGAAACTGGCACATACTTTCTCACAAACATATTTAAATTATTAAACAGATTCACTGTGACTTCATAATTGTATTAAAGTAGGAAAGGGGTTGAATTAATATAGGAGAGTAACTAATAAATATTATTATTTTTAGCTAGAGAGGAAACAAATTTATTATTATTATCGATTTTGAACAAATTTGCACCAAACATGTCAATTAGGCCTGTTTAGATGCACGAAAAAAGGTTTTGAAATTTTTTGAAAAAAAAATCCTTTTTGGCCAAAAACCTAAAAAAATCAGTTATTATTATTATTAGCTAAACGAGAATTTTTAGAAAGATGCAGTTTTTTTTGCATATGGTAGGGTACATTAGGGGCTACAAATAAGAATTTTTTTTCAAAATCGTTAGAGCCATTTTTTTATTTAAAAAAATGATCTGAAATATTTTGGACCATAAATAAAATAAGGCTTAGAGATACCAAATGCTATTCTATATAGCGCTGTAACTTTTTCGTGATATTGCACCAGCGTTGCAAAAAAAAGCTATGTACTATATTATAGTTTAGTTGCTATCAACTGTTTATTAATTCCACGTATTGTCTCTTGGTAAACATTTTTTATATTTATTTTCTGTTGGCTTATTTATGAAATAAATCAAATATAGTAAAATTTTGTATTTAACTAACTACTGTATATCCCTATGAAACAATACCACTGATAACTTACAACTTTTATTTAAATTCTTCGCTATCCACTTCCCAATTCGTGTTCTTTAAATTTAGGTTTTTGTATTCAGGGATACCCACAAACAAGGGTTGACTCTTTACCTCTTCTATACTAATCCATACTAATATTATAAAAGAGGTAAAATCTGTTTGTTTGTATGTAGGGTGTAATCTCTGGAACTTCTTCTGAACCGATTGAAAAAATAGTTTCACTAACAAAAAGCTACACCATCCCTGAGTAACATAGACTATAATTCATTTTGATAAAAGCATTTTTTATTTCAATATTTGTAAATTTAGTCGAACAAATTGCTAGGTTATGCCTAGACTGATGAACCAACACATATTTCTTGAATGCATTTATTACCATAGCAACCAATTGGATACAATAACAGGTAAAGCAGCTGTTTTCTCTAATATTTCCATTAACACCTGATTTCAAACTTCGAATAAATTATTTGTATTTCTAACTTTTAGGTTAGGTTTTTACTAAAGTGTAGACCTGAGCTTTGCTGGTTCTTTTAACCTTTATTACAACTGCTGTTTTAAAATATACGAAATAATTTGATTTGAACATTTGACATTATTTACCATCTTAGCTTTAGGGTAATCCCAAAGCTAAGATGGTAAATAATGTCAAATTAATTAATATCCTACACCTTAATTAATTAATATCCTACACCTTTATTATAAAGAAAACATAACATGATTATGTACCGAAGGTTCCAACGGGGTTGGCGTGCGGAGCACGCAGGTGTTTCCCCTAGTAACTAATAAACCTTCCATTTTCCCTCTTGATGACAACTAATACAATACAAATACAATAAAATCCCGTCTAATAGGTTGGATGGCGGGAAGTAGAACCCTTGTACGCATGCGCCAGCTCTGCTATGTCCAAGCTTGGTAGGTGCGCTATATCGCTAAACTTAATAGCTTATAGCGCGCTATAAACTGTAATCAGTATGTCTCTACCAGTTCGTATCAGGTTGTCCATGCACAAAACATATTTATACATCAGACAAGTGTTCACGTACGCATCCCCAGACTGGTATTCCCTTCTCTCTGTTGCTTGAAAGAAAAGGTTAGACTCCTTCCAAAACAAAACTCTCCGTTGAATCACCAACTTCCCATGGTACGTATCGAACGCAACCATCTCTCAATGGCACAAATCCCCACACTCGAGGACTTCATCCTAAAGCTAACTAACACACTCAGGCACAGTGCCCAAGGTTCTCATCACACACACATACAACAAATCATCACTGATCCTGCACCTCCACAGGACAAAATAAAACGTCCCTTATGGTCTGGTTATGAACCACCATAAGCACTTAAAATTGAAGCTCATTCTTAAACACTGTGCACTTTCTGTAATTAATCGCAGTGTATAACATGGATTCACCATCTCGAACACACACAAAGTTTATTCCAAATTAACTCAATCAAATGTTTCTATAAAGTCACTCATTAGTTTCAGATATGCAGCCATTGTATTTTACAGATGCTGTCAACCTTTGAGGCCCCTCAGGTCTTGTCAATTAACCAGGATAATCAGTATGGGGTGCAACGTTTGTTGAATGCTGCTAAGCCTTTGCTATATACTATAGCTCTATACAGTATAGTATTCGGTTTGGTTTAGCCTTCATGCGATTATAACCTATACACTTTCGCCTTTAAGCGAAAAGAACAAATATATATATTTAAAAAAGAAGAAAAAACTAATTATATGCACTTTTGTCTGAAAGGTGATACCTGTTTACCCAGTAGGATATTGTATAAATGTATGGATTGTTTATGCGAGGGAAAGGAGTGTATTTTGTGTGCTAGAGTACTCAAAGTTAAGCAAACTAAGTATTTACGGGTTATTATGGACGAGGAGTTAAATTGGAAGAATCATATATATTATCTTATCTTCTAAAGCGAGAGATAATTGTCTGTCTGATAAATGGATCTGGAATCTCCGTCTAAGGATTTTTGATTTTTTGATTTTATATGGGGCTTTTGGCCACGAGAAATCGATTGGAAATGGTCACCAGTCTGGGAAAATTCGTTTTCTACGTCTTTTTATTAAATTAAAAAGTGAAATTTGTCCATTTTAAACAATACAAAGCACAGCTGATGCAAATGTTTTCAATGTCATTACAATAACCATCTGTTTTCTTTTAAACGAAGCACAGCTGATGCAAATGTTTTCAATGCCATTACAATAATCATCTGTTTTCTTTCAAACTGTATTTTATTAGAGGTAAGCCTAATGTTTTTATAGTTACCATGGCAACGAATACTTCTGCTAAATAAATATACCCTTTATTTAGTTGTTTAATGTTATAGGCCTAACCTAAACGATGTTCACGGAAATTTGCAATAATAGTTATTGACGTGAGTGAACTAGGCCCTAGGCCTAAATCGATATTGAAATACTAAACTTTAATTTAGGCCTGAGTTATTTCTGAGGCATAGCGTTGAGATTATGGTTAATCCTTTAAACTGTATTTTTATTACAGGTAAGCCTAATGTTGTATATACCCTTTATTTAGTTGTTTAATGTTATAGGCCTAACCTCAAAACTCAATAATTCAATATTTATTATTGAAATCATAGCCCTGCTTATAATCGAGCTTTAGCTCGGTCTCCTGGTACTTAAAATTAAAATCAAAGTTAATTTCATGCATCCGTTTGTTTTACTTCCTTCGAGACCTCTGCTCGATACAGGCAATGCGTTATTTATACTTTGCACTTGTGCATAGTAGATTGGATTATGGGATTGTGTGTGTGGGGGGGGGGACTTTCAGGACATCTTTGAAGCAAATTGAGGTGCTGTAGAAGTTTTTTGTTAGACTCATTTTGAAAAAATATAAACGTGAACTTTCATACCCTTGCTTTCTTAGTCTCGGCGTTCTTCCTCTGAGGAGTATGTTTATATATAAAGTTTTGAAAATTTTCTATCTGAGAAGCGGAAATTCTCCATGCTCTGATAGCAATTATAGAAAAATACTTAGGAAAAATAATCACCGAGTGCCAAATCCTTCCAAAACCTTCTTTATAAGAACATTTAATTTTTTGGCTCCGTGGTTGTTTAACAAATTACCTCAAGACATTAAATGCTTGAAGAGTCCGAGAAAATTTCTTAGAGGTGTAAGGGGTTTGTTGCTGGTTTGCAAGGATTTAGAAGAGTTATTGTACATCCCGCAGTAACCGCTTTGTAGGAGTAATACATTTCTTGGTCTGGTGTTGACCCTTTTGTATTTGAGCGTCACTTTTCATTTACTATCGTAATACCCTTTGAAGAGGAAATTGTGGCTGTATTATATTCCATTTTCAATTTGTTAGGATAAATTATTGTTTCGTGAAGGTTTTAAATGTACCTGGATGAAAGGGGCATGTTGTGATGGCAGGAATCCTGCACTCAAGGTACTTGATTGTATATCTTAATATTAATATAATTTGAGTAAAAAAAAAGTGATTATAATTTTCTTTTGGGAAATGGGAATTTAAATGTTTTGTTACTGCAGCCGCACTGAATTCTGTTTTAAATTGAAATTTTTGTAATGGAACCCCTAAGCAGGCGGATAGTCTTAGGGGCCCTATATTGCGTTTTCTCTAGGATAAGTATTTTATTTCCTGAAAGAATTGGTTATTTTATAAGTGTGTATTGTATTTTGTAACATTATATTGTAGTTGTTTTATAATTCTTGTTATTTTAAGTTAGTTAGTATTATTGTCATATTTAGAGTTATATAGAAATAGAAAAGGAAGAAAATACAAATGTATTTAATTTTGTTTAAAAGCAATAAATAAATAAATAAATATATATCAGTATATTTATTCTATCAAATTCAGTTAGTTTTATTTTTCTACTGCTAATTCGTAAACATTCGACGAAAAACTTTCAACAGAAATGATTGATCGAAGGAATATTCCCCCCTGATGTTTACAATAACAAATATTTCTTCTCCTGGAAGAAAAATCTTAACTAATCTGTCAACCTAATAACGTGAGTTAATAAACCTCGCTTTCTGTACGCGTACTTCTAGACACCCGGTACAATGTAACAAAATGGCGGCCACTTGACGAATGTTTGTTTTAAAGAAATAATTAAAGCGGGGTCGTCTCGAACAATAAATTGCCAAACAATTAGTCAGCTGTCGCATTGGTTCTTTAGCTTGGCGGTTGTTTCGCTAACTTCGTTATTAATTGAGATGGCTCGGAGCAGTTTGAGGCTGTTTCCGAGTTCTGTACTCGATTTAGGGCTTCGTATGAAACAAAATCTCAAACAAGGCATTTCCCTCTTTTCCGCTGTTTACAAATAATAAACGCATTTGAGATATCTATACATAATTAATTTGCTAGGGGTAATTTTGTGAGTAAAACTCCTCCTAGAGTTTTTAACCGATTTTGATGTTTTTGGTGTCATTTTATAGAGCTCACTCTGAAGTTGTGCTTCCCTTAAAATGAGCTCAATGTAT